>PISX010024220.1:0-28197 GCA_004024625.1 Mellivora capensis
AAATCAAATTTAACAACACATTTAAAAGATCATACACCATGTTCAAGCAGATTTATGCCAGGGATACAAGGATGATTCAATATCCTCAAATCAATCAATGTGATACATAATATTAACAAAACAAAACATAAAAATCATATCATCTCAATATTATCTCAATAGATGCAGAAAAAAGCATTTGACAAAATTCAGTATGTATTTATGGTAAAAATCTCAGCACAGTGGGTATAAGGGGAATGAACTTCAACATAATAAAGGCCATATATGACAAGCCTACAACTAACATCATAGTCTACCTATGGTGAAAAGCTAAAAGCTTTTCCTTTAAGATAAGAAAATGCCCACTCTTGACACTTATATTCAACAAAGTCTTTTAAGTCTTAGCCATAACAGTTAGGTAAGAAAACAAACAAATAAACAAACAAACAGTAAAAGGCATCCAAATTGGAAAGAAAGACTGTTGCTATTTACAGATAGCACGATATTGTATATAGAAAACACTAAAGACTTCCCTTAAAAAATTGTTGTAAATAATCAACAAAATTTAGTAAAATTTCAGGATGCAAAATTGGTATACAAAAATCTGTTTTATTCCTCTACATTTCTAATAATGAGTTGTCAAAAGAAAAATTAATAACAGAATCTCATTTACAATTTCAACAATAAGAAATAAGGAATAAATTCAAAAAGGAAGTGAAAGACCTGTACACTGAAAACTATGAAACATAGATGAAAGGAACTGAAGATGATTGAAATAAATAAAAAGATATTCTGGCTCACCAGCTGAAAGAATGTTTTTAAAATGTCCATACTACCCAAAGCAATCTACAGATTCAATGCAATCCTATGAAAAATCTAATGGTATTGTTCACTAGAAATAGAACAAAGCATCCTAAAATTTGTACAGAAACACATAAGACCTGAATAGTCAAAACAAAAAGAAAAAAAAAAAAAGGTTTTGTGTCTCTCAAGAGGAATAAAGCCGGAAACTTCAAACCCCCAGAGTTTAAACTATATTACAAATCTAAAGTAATCATAGGCATAAAAATAGACACTTAGATCAATGGAGCAAAATAGAGAACTCAGAAATAAACCTACACATACATGTGCAATTAATTTATGACAAAAAATACAATGGTATACATTGGGGAAAGAATAGTTTCTTCAATAAATGGTGCTTGGAAAACCAGACACCTACCTGGAAAGAATGAAACTGGGCCATTATCTCTCATCATACTCAAAAATTAAGTCAAAATGCATTAAAGACTTAAATGTAAGACCTGAAGCCATAAAACTCCCAGAAGAAACCAGATGGTGAATTTCTTGACATCTATTGTGGTCATTATTTTTTGAATCAGGCACCAAAAGCAAAGGCAACAGAAGCAAAGCAAAGCAAAACAAAACAAAACAAAAATAAGTAGGACTACATTAAATTGAAAACCCCTGTCCAACAAAGGAAACCATCAGTAAAATGAAAAAATATCATACTGAATGAGAGAAAATATCTGATATGTAGTTAATATTCAAAATATATAGAGAATACATACAGTGCAATAGCAAAAAACCCAAAACAATTGGATTAAGAAATGGGCAGAAATTCTGAATAGACATTTTTCCAAAAAAGACAGATGAATGGACAATAAGTACATGCAAAGATGCTCAGTATTACTAATGATCAGAAAAATGCAAATAAAATATCAGGTATCAGGGGCGCCTGGGTGGCTCAGTTGGTTAAGTAACTGTCTTCAGCTCAGGTCATGATCCTGGAGTCCCAGAATCGAGTCCCGCATTGGGCTCCCTGATTGGAGGGGAGTCTGCTTCTCCCTCTGACCCTCCCCCTTCTCATGCTCTCTCAAATAAATAAATAAAATCTTTTAAAAAAATCAGAGATCAGGTCATACCTGTTAGAATTGCTATTCTTAAATAGACAAAATGTAAAAGTATCCAATGAGGATGTGGGAACCTTTATGTGGTGTTGAAGGGAATGTAAATTGGTGCAACCACTAAGGAAAACAGTAGTGAGGTACTTAAAAAAATTAAAAATAGAGCTGTCATATGATCTAGAAATTCCAGCTCTGAGTATTTATTTAAAGAAAAATGAAAACACTAGCTAGAATAGATAATATGCATCTGCATATTTACTGTAGCATTATTTGTAACAGCTAAGATATGGCAACAACCAAATTAACCATTAATGTATGAACGGATAAAGAAGATGTGAATTGTGCTTGTTTGTGTGTGTGTGTGTGTGTGTGTGTGTGTGTGTATGGAGTATATGGAATGGAATGGTATATTATTCAGCCTTAAAAAAGAGTGAAATCTTGCCATTTACAACAACATAGATGAATTTGGAGGGTGTTTATGCTAAGTGAAACAAGTCAGAGAAAGACAGATACCATATGTTCTAATGTAGATGCGGAATAAAAACAAAACAAAAGTTTTGGATATAGAAAACAAATTGGTGGTTGCCAGAAGTTGGGAAAGCAGGGAGCAAAATGGATGAAGGGGGTCAAAAGATTAAAATTAAATTATAGAAAAATAAGTATAGAAGGGTGAATATAAAAACAGTGTATTTTATATTGCAAGTTGCTCAGAGAATTGTTCTTAGCAGTCATCATCAGAAGAAATTGTAAGACATTAACTAGATTTGTTGTAATGATTATTTCGAATATATACAAATATTAAATTATTATGTTTTTCATCTGAAACAATGTTTTAACAAACAGTTGTTTAAAAAAAGGGAGAGACGATGTGGTTTTACAAACAGCATTGAGTTTCTAAGACTTAGCTTGGCATAATGAGGGAATTCAGGGAATACTTCTGTTCTTAAGATTTTATTTATTTATTTGACAGACAGAGATCACAAGTAGGCAGAGAGGCAGGCGGGCGTGGGGGAGAAGAAGCAGGCACCCTGCTGAGCAGAGAGCCCAATGCCCGGCTCCATCCCAGGACTCTGAGATCATGACCTGAGCCAAAGGCAGGGACTTTAACCTACTGAGTCACCCAGGTGCCCCAATACTTCTGTTTCTTTCTTTTTTTTTTTTTTTTAAATATTTTATAACAAGTCTAGAGAGGGGAGAGGGGCAAGATGGTGGAGGAGTAGCAGACTGAAACAACATCATATCCCAGGAGTTCAGCTAGAGAGGTATCAAACCATTCTGAACACCTACAAACTCAACAAGAAATAGAAGAGAAGAAGAGCAACAATTATAGGAACAGAAAATTGACCACTTTCTGGTTATGTGGAGAAGTGAACCTGAAGCAACAGGAAGATAGACTGTGGGAGGGGTGGGGGGTTAGGCTAGCCCCTGGCAAGCAGTGGAGCAATGGAGCACAAAATCTGAAATTTTATAATTCTTCTCCACTGAGGGGCATCGCTCCAGAGGCTAAACAGGTGTGGAGCCCTCACAGGGACAATGTGGTCTCAGGTCCTGTGGGTCACAGAAAGATCAGGGTGTCTGGGTGTGGCTGAGCTGCCAGGTATCAGAGTGGGGAAGCTGGCCACAGAGACAGAGCTGAGGAGTGAGCATCCAGATCGGGGTTACCTTAAACCATGATCCAAGGCACAGTTGGACCACTGCTCTTTGAGAAGGAACCCCACAAGTGGCACATCCTGGGAGACCAGCCTTCCTGCTCTGGGAGAAACAGTGTGGCAGGAGCCTGCTGGGTTTGGAGACACCAAACAGAGCTGTGCACCAGAGATAGAAACGCTCGGTCACAGGCCGGGTGAGCTCATAGTGTTGCTGGAAACAAGGGAGACAGGAGTGATTGCTTTTCTCTGAGGGGGCACTGAGGAGTGGGGCCCCAAGGTCTTGGCTCCCGAGTGCCAGAGATTGGGAGGCTGCCATTTTCATTCCTGTCCTTCAAAGCTCTATGAAAGCGTTCAGGGAACAAAAGCTCCAAGAGTGAACCCGAGCAGTTCACTTAGTAATCTTAGCTCTAAGTATCACTAAGTAATCTCAGCTCCGTCCCTGGCAAGAGTGGTGCAATTCTGTCTCAGGAAAAGACATTTGAGAATCACTACAACAGGCCCCTCCGCCAGAAGATCAGCAAGAACATCCAACCAACACCAAGCTCATCTATCAAGGAGAACAGCTGAACTCCAGAGCTAGGGAAAGCAATGCATAGAATTCATGGCTTTTCCCCCATGATCCTTTAGTCTTCCAAAGTTAATTTTTTTTTAATTTTATTTTTTTTCTTATTTTATTTTTTTAAACTTTCCTCTTTCCTCTTTTACCATTTTTAACTAGTTTATCTTAATACCTTTATTAAAAAAATCTTTTTAAACCTTCATTTTTATAGTCATATTTTATCCTTCATTGTATTGAACCTTATTTTTTGCACACATATAGGTATTTTTTTCCCTAAAAAATTTTGGGACACAATTTCTTCTAATAGAAAATAATGACAATATACCCTAATCCAGCACATGGCTTTGCTCTACTCGCCACTCCAGCCTGTGCACATTCCTTCCTCCTTTTTTTTTTTCTTTTTTCCAACCAACTTATCATATCAATTCCTTTTTTAGAATTTTTTAAAAATTTCATCCTTACAGTTGTATTGCATCCCTTCATTGTGTGTGTGTGTATATATACATATAAATCTTTTTATTTTTTATTTTATTTTTTCCCTCTTTCTCCTCCCCGAGTTTTGGATCTCTTCTGATTTGGTTAGCATACATTTTTTGGGGGGGCTTTGCTACACTTTTAGTATTTTATTCTCTCATTCATATATTCTTATCTTGATAAAATGACAAGGCTGAAAAACTCACCACAAAAAAAAGAAGAGGCAGAACCAATGTCTAGGGACCTAATCAATACAGACATTGGTAATATGTCAGAACTAGAGTTCAGAACAATGATTCTCAAGGTGCTAGCAGGACTCAAAAAACGTATGGAAGATATTAGAGAAACTCTTTCTGGAGAAATAAAATCCCTTTCTAGAGAAATAAAATAACTAAAATCTAACCAAGTTCAAATAAAAAAGCTATTAATGAGGTACAATAAAAAATGGAGGCTCTTACAGCTAGTATAAATGAGGCAGAAGAGAGATTTAGTGATATGGAAGAGCAAAGGATGGAGAATAAGGAAGCTGAGCAGAAGAGAGACAACTACTGGACCATGAGGGAGAATTCAAGAGATAAGTGATACCATAAGATAAAACAATATTAGAATAATTGGGGGTCCAGAAGAAGAAGAAAGTGAGAGAGGGGCAGAAGGTATATTGGAGAGAATTACAGTCGAGAATTTCCCTAATATGGCAAAGGGAACAAGCATCAAAATCCAGGAAACACAGAGAACCCCCAGAAAAATCAATAAAAATAGATCCACACCCCATCATCTAATAGTAGAATTTACAAATCTTAGTGACAAAGAGAAAATCCTGAAAGCAGCTCAGGACAAGAAGTCTGTAACATACAATGGTAGAAATATGAGATTGGCAACAGTCTTATCCACAGAGACCTGGCAGGCCAGAAAGAACTGGTATGATATATTCAGAGCACTAAATGAGAAAAATATTCAGCCAAGAATACTATATCCATCTAGACTATCATTGAAAATAGAAGAAGAGATAAAAAGCTCCCAGAACAAACAAAAATTAAAAGAATTTGCAAACACCAAACCAGCTCTATAGGAAATATTGAAAGGGTTCTTCTAAGCAAAGAGAGAGCCTAAAAGTAGTAGATCTAAAGGAACAGAAATAATATACAGTAACAGTCACCTTACAGGCAATAGAATGGCACTCAATTCATATCTTTCAATAGTTACCCTGAATGTAAATGGGCTAAATGTCCCAATCAAAAGACACAGGATATCAGAATGGATAAAAAAAATAAAACCCATCAATACGCTGCCTACAAGAAACTCATTTTAGACCCAAACACACCTCCAGATTTAAAGTGAGGGGGTGGAAAACAATTTACCATGCTAATGGACATCAAAGGAAGCTGGGGTGGCAATCCTTCTATCAGATCAATTAGATTTTAAGCCAAAGACTGTAATAAGAGATGAGGAAGGATACTATATCATACTCAAAGGGTCTGTCCTACAAGAAGATCTAACAATTTTTAATATCTATGCCCCTAACATGGGAGCAGCCAACTATATAAACCAATTACAACAAAATCAAAGAAACACACTGACAATAATACAATAACAGTAGGGGACTTTAACACCCCCCTCACTGAAATGGACAGATCATCCAAGCAAAAGGTCAACAAGGAAATAAAGACCTTAAATGACACACTGGACCAGATGGACATCACAGATATATTCAGAACATTCCAACCAAAACCAACAGAATACACATTCTTCTCTACTGTACATGGAACATTCTTAGATCCCATCCTGGGTCACAAGTCAGTTCTCAACTGGTACCAAAAAATTAGAATCATTCCCTGCATATTTTCAGACCACAATGTTCTGAAGCTAGAACTCAATCACAAGAGGGAAGTTGGAAAGAACTCAAATATATGGAAGCTAAAGAGCATCCTACTAAAGAATGAATGGGTCAGCCAGGAAATTAAAGAAGAATTGAAAAAAATCATGGAAATAAGTGAAAATTAAAACACAACTATTCAAAAATATGTGGGACACAGCAACGGTGGTCCTGAGAGGAAAGTATATAGTGATACAAGCCTTTATCAAGAAACAAGAAAGGTCTCCAGTATGCAACCTAAATGTACACCTAGAGGAGCAAGAGAAAGAACAGCAAAGAAACCCTAAACCCAGTAGGAGAAGGGAAATAATAAAGATCAGATAGAAATCAATAAAACAGAAACCAAAAGAACAGTAGAACAAATCAATGAAACTAGGAGCTGGTTCTTTGAAAGAATTAATAAGATTGATAAACCCCTGGCCAGACTTATCAAAAAGAAAAGAGAAAGGACCCAAATAAATAAAATCATGAATGATAGAGGAGAGATTACAACCAATACCAAAGAAATACAAACAATTATAAGAACATATTATGAGCAACTATACACCAGCAAATTAGACAATCTAGAAGAAATGGATGCATTCCTAAAAATGTATAAACTACCAAATCTGAACCAGTAAGAAACCTGAACAGACCCATAATTATTAAAGATTTTGAAGCAGTCATCAAAAATCTCCCAACAAATAAGGACCCAGGGCCAGATGGCTTCCCAGGGAAAATCTACCAAACATTTAAAGACGAATTAATTCCTATTCTCCTGAAACTGTTCCAAAAAATACAAATGGAAGGAAAACTTCCAAACTTATTTTATGAGGCCAGCACTACCTTGATCCCAAAACCAGACAAAGACCCACCAAAAAGGAGAATTACAGACCAATATCCTTGATGAACACAGATGCAAAAATTCTCACCAAAATACTAGCCAATAGGATCCAACAGTACATTAAAAGGATCATTCACCATGACCAAGTGGGATTTATTCCAGGGCTGCAAGGTTGGTTCAACAACTGCAAATCAATCAATGTCATACAATACATTAATAAAAGAAAGAACAAGAGCCATACAGTTCTCTCAATAGATACTAAAAAAGCATTTGACACAGTACAGCATCCTTTCTTGACCAAAACTCTTCAAAGTGTAGGGGTAGAGGTTACCTCAATATCATCAAAGCCATCTATAAAAAACCCACATATCATTCTCAATGGGGAAAAACTGAGAGTTTTTCCCCTAAGGTCAGGAACACAGCAGGGATGTCCACCATCACCACTGCTCTTCAACAGAGTACTAGAAGTCCTAGTCTCAGCAATCAGACAACAAAAAGAAATAAAGGCATCTGAATTGGCAAAGAAGAAGTCAAACTCTCACTCTTTGCAGATGATATGATACTTTATGTGGAAAACCCAAAAGACTCCACTCCAAAACTGCTGCAACTCATACAGGAATTTAGTAAAGTGTCAGGATATAAAATCAATGCACAGAAATCAGTTGCATTTCTATACACCAAAAACAAGATAGGAGAAAGAGAAATTAAGGAGTCAATCTCATTTACAATTGCACCCAAAACCATAATTAACCTAGGAATAAACCTAACCAAAGAAGCAAAGAATCTGTACTCAAAAAACTATAAAGTAATCATGAAAGAAATAGAGGAAGGAATAAAGAAATGGAAAAACGTTCCATGCTCATGAATTGGAAGAACAAATATTGTGAAAATGTCTATGCTACTTAAAGCAATCTACACATTTAATGCAATCCTTATCAAAATACCATCCATTTTTTTAAAGAAATGGAAAAAATAATACTAAAATTTATATCGGACCAGAAAAAAACTCAAATAGCCAGAGGAATATTGAAAAAGAAAGCCAAAGTTGGTGGTATCACAATTCCAGACTTCAAGCTCTATTACAAAGCTGTCATCATCAAGACAGTATGGTACTGACACAAAAACAGACACATAGATCAATGAAAAAGAATAGAGAGCCCAGAAATAGACCCTCAACTCTATGGTCTACTAATCTTCTACAATGCAGGAAAGAATGCCCAATGGAAAAAAAGACAGCCTCTTAACAAATGGTGTTGGGAAAACTGGTCAGCTACATGCAGAAGAATGAAACTGGACCATTTCCTTACAACACACAGAAAACAGACTCAAAATGGATGAAAGACCTCAATGTGAGACAGGAATCCATCGAAATCCTTCAGGACAATACAGGCAGCAACCTCTTCAACCTCAGCCACACCAACTTCTTCCTAGAACATCCCCAAAGGCAAGGGAAACAAGGGCAAGAATGAACTATTGGGAATTCATCAAGATCAAAAGCTTTTGCACAGCAAAGGAAACAGTCAACAAAACCAAAAGACAACTGACAGAATGGGAGAAGATATTTGCAAACGACATATCAGATAAAGGCTAGTATCCAAATTCTATAAAGAATTTATCAAACTCAACACCTAAAGAACAAATAACCCAATCAAGAAATGGGCAGAGGACATGAACAGACATTTCTGCAAAGAAGACATCCAAATGGCCAACAGACACATGAAAAAGTGCTCCACATCACTCGGCATCAGGGAAATACAAATCAAAACCACAATGAGATACCACCTCACAGCAGTTAGAATGGCTAAAATTAACAAGTCAGGAAATGAGGAATATTGGAGAGGATGTGGAGAAAGGGGAACCCTCCTACCCTGTTGTGGGAATGCAAGCTGCAACTCTGGAAAACGGCATGGAGGTTCCTCAAAACGTTGAAAATAGAGGTACTCTACCACCTAGCAATCACACTACTGGGTTCTTACCCTAAAGATAAAAATGTAGTGATTGAAGGGGCATGTGCACCTGAATGTTTATACCAGCAATGTCCACAATAGCCAAACTGTGGAAAGAACCTGGATGTCCATAAACAGATGAATGGAGAAATGTGTGTGTGTGTGTGTGTGTGTGTGTGTACAATGGAATACTATGCAGCCATCAAAAGAAATGAAATCTTGCCATTTGCAATGACATGGATGGAACTAGAGGGAAAAAAAGGGAAAAAAGAGAAAGACAATTATCATATGATCTTCCTGATATGAGGAATTTGGGAGGCAGAGTGGAGGGTTTAGGGGGGTTATGGATGGAAAAAATGAAACAAGATGGGATCAGGAGGGAGACAAACCATAAGAGACTCTTAATCTTACAAAACAGACTGAGGGTTCCTGGGGGGAGTGGGGCTGTGGAGAGGGTGGTTAGATCATGTATTTCGTGGAAAGTATGTGATATGGTGAGTGCTGTGAAGTGTGTAATCCTGACGATTCACAGACCTGTACCCCTGGGGCAAATAGTACATATATGTTAATAAAATAATTAAAAATTACCTTATAAATTTATCAGATTACAAACTGTCTTACCAAATTAAACACACGTACTAATTCTGAGAGGAGTTAAACATTTGCTTCAAATGAGACGGCTGGAATGTGAGTTCCAGAGTATGATACGTGATCTGAATTTAACTGTAAAGCTTTCATTATATAGTTCATTGCTCAACCCCCCTTGAATCAAATTGTAAAAATAGCAATTATAAATGTATGAGAGGGGTACAGTCTCAGAGTGGGAGATTTTAATCATGATGAAATGTATATGCTTCTTTCCAGTGGAGGAAAAGCATTTCCAGTTACTTATAACTGAAAATGAAACCCAACTGTTCAAAAACTTTAAAAAAATTATTTATTTAGTTTGAGAGAGTGAGAGTGAGAGCAGGGGAGAAGAGGGAGAAGAAGAGAATCTTAAGCAAACTCCCTGCTGAGCATGAAGTCCCATCTTAGAACCCTGAGATCATGAACTGAGCCAAAATCAAGAGTCAGAAACTGAAATGACTGAGCTACCCAAGTATCCCTCTTGTTCAAATACTTTTTTAAAGGAACTTATTTACCATGATAATAATATATACTCTATGTAAATTCTGTCCACTTATGTTTGATTATAAGCCTATAGAAGTCCAAAATTAAATGTATATGAGTCACTTTGTACATAAATGCATTTTGTCCTCATAACCCCCCCAAATATATTCATTTTAAACAATGAAGAGTGATGATGGGTTATATACAGTCTTTCTCACATACTTAATATAGTAGATGTTTTAAAATTTGTATTACCATGAATGTGCACAAATGTGGGTGGGGAGCTAAAATTCTCCATGCACAGTTGGATAAGCAATGCAGAAATATCCACAGAGAACTTCTATACACAATGCATGAATAGTGTATGGATAACCTAGATATGCAAAACTCAAGCCACGAACCTTAATAGCATCATCATGTTCAACTAGTGAAACTAATTAGTACCCACTATAAACTTCTGGGCCAATCAACTTAAAACAGATTATTTTGAGCAGTTTAGAAAGGGTCTTTTTGGATCCTCATAATAAGGATTCTCATGTGATAAAATAAGAGTTAATTAGTATATTCTAGAGCCCCAGTGGGGGGGGGGGAGTAATGTTTTATTCAAAGGAATAACTTAGTAATATGTTGAGTAAAGAAATGTTTTCATATCTTTAGTTGTTTATTTGTTGCAGACCATTTATAGTGTAGATTAACTGAAATTTCATTTTATAGTCAATTTTAAAATGCAATTAATAATTTATATTTTTAAAACATTCATCATATATGAGAAACAAATTAGCCCAAGAGCTCCCAACCTGCACTTCATCAGCTCAGTGAAGAGTCTGTTGGCATCAGTTCCTGTGGATGGTTTGCAGAAGACCATCCTCTTAAATCCCTAGCAATCACTGGATATCCTCCAGAATCAGCCTTAATTTAAGCTTGAGGGAGAATTAAAGCAGAGGTTCCCTCAAGCTCCAGAGCTCTGAGCTATTTAATCACTACTTTGGCTCTGCCCAGGGCAATCAGCCTATCAGAGCTGTGACTCATTCCTGGGTGAGCTGAGTCTGGTGTGGACCTGGGTGGGATGAAGCTTAATTATACTCTGTCTTTTTCACAGCAGGAACAACTGGTATATTTAGAGTGTTCTGTACTGCCTGAGATCATATTTGGTCTACTGACCTGAAGATGAAAACTTTCAATATGAATTGCTGAATTATGTAATACTTAATTTCTCATTTTCACTGTATCTCTTTACATTCTCTATTCTTCCTTAAGATGAGGATAAGACCTCATCTTAACTACTTCTGACATTTTTATTTCATTGAAACAAGACCACTTTTCTCTTGGGCTTGATCTTTCTTACATCTTAGATTGCATTAATTTCTTTTTGAATATGAACAGATTCAACTTAGGTCAATACCTCTGTTCCCTGTCCTAAACAACTTACTCATATCATTTAAATCCTCACAAAAATTTCCATGAGATAAATTGGATCTCTGATTAATAAATCTGAAAATTAAGACTCTGTGACTCTAAGATTGTCTCACCTAAAAAGCAAGTAAATAGTAGGCCACAGAATAAAATCCACATCAACCTGAATTCAGAAATTCCATGATCTTAACAGTATATACCACTTCACAAAACAAGCCTACCATAAATTGTGAAAGTGTTTAAACCATTTTTGAAATAGTTATCTTCTCTGAAAACAGAAATGCATTTTCTGTGAATCTGCAGTAATCCATCCACAGTTTTGATTAACTATAATCTTTTGTATGAAGAACTAGATCTTCAATGGAGTAAACTTTTATCAGAGCTTATGATAATTTGACAGTCTCCAATACAGCTAAAATGATAAAACATACCAAAGATCTTTAGTCTGTACTTAGAAAATTCTTGGTCAAACGTGTAGCTACAATTTTATTTCATAAATTTGATACTGGGATCCATTATTTCACACATTGTCAAATAGAAATCCCCGTGAATATTTTATTCATGAGATTTCTCAACTTAAATTTTTAGGATATTAAGAATCTAATTATTTTCAAAAGTAGATCCATACAGTAACAGCAATAGGAAAATAATTTTAGAAATAGGCTATTTTTGCATTAGCTCTGCAGCTCAGACTTTAGAATGTGCTTTTAAATGTGGAACTTGTAAAATAAAAAACATGTAACAAATGAAATAAGTTGGTGTTTACACCCATATTTGAATGGAGAATTCCCAAAAGCATTCTGCAATGTCCACATAGTTGGACATTTCCTCCCCCATGCATAATTATTTTTTAATTCCATCAATTTCACAATCTGTTTTCTTTTTTTTTCCCCATAACCAAGTGTCCTGGAAGGTATGTATCCAACTTGACATCTTTTCTATGTTTATATTTACCTGTCCTTTTTTCTGTATATGTGATTGCCCCACTTTTTGTATGTAAGCTTTCACATACACTAAAGTGAAGTGGGCGCATGAAATAAGTTGTGCTCCTGATCATGGTACAGGACACAGGCACAGACTTGGCTGAATTCTCACTTTGGGTACTATATTCAGGACCCAAAAGAACTGGAGCTTTTAAAGCTTTTGATGGCCTCATCTTAGTTTGTGTATATACTCAATGCAAAGACTGTCTGATAAAAGATTATTCTATGAAGAATATACCTAGAGTAAGAAACTAGCACTGCTAGATAATTTCCTGGATGAGAGGATGCTTAGGCCTTGATATAGCAATAATCTACCTGACTGTGTCTAAGAAATACTAATGGCAGCCTTTCCACCCAATCTTAAGCAGTCACCTTGGGAACTGTGTGTTTACAGCTAATTGCAACCAGGTACATGCCTGGTGGTTGGGCTGAATTCACATGAGCAGCCAAAGGGGATTTAAACATTTGTGTTGTTGAAGAAAAGGTCATGTTGATATATGGGTGTAGCAAATTGTTTATTATTTATCCAAATCAACCAAAAATACATTTGTGTAATTGGGCTATTCATTTCAGCCTAATCCCACTACATCCTATATTCTTCATCCCTTTGGAAAAAAAGAGAGAGAGAGAGAGAGAGAGAGAGAAACTAAAAGTCTAACATTAGTTACATTGTCTATTGTTTAATTTTAATCATGTAACAATTTAATTATGACTTGTGTTAGCAATAGGATTCTTAAAAATTGTTACTTTTGGAAAGTAGATTATGATTTTCCCCTAAGCCGTTTGCTTATTCTTGTCATCACTCTTCTATTATTCCAATACTTGAAATTCTGATAAAAGATGTATCTTTAAGTGTTCTTGCCCTTGGAAAAACATCAGTAGGCTCCCAATGAATCTCTTAAAGCAGTGAAACTGCATTCATATTTTGCATTAAAATGACAGATGAAAGGAGACAGACACCCATGCGGTCTAGGAGTGAGATGGCCAGGTGCTTAGTGAGGATTATGTTTGCTAATTTAAAAAGGAGGGGGAGAAAATAGGGCTTTGCACATCATCAGTCTGAAAACAGGAACAGAAGCGCTGTTGAATTCAAGCTGTGTCATTTATTCCATCACAGCCATGCGTGTGCCACCTTCCCGTCCTCCTCTACTTTATTCCTCCATTTCCTCAGTTTCCGCCCACGTGGATTGTTGCTACCACCTATTCTCCTCCAAGGGAGATAGGAGGGTGGACTGGCAGCTTCCGCTCCCCGGACAGCTGGTGCAGCGACAGTTCTAGAAATCAGCTCCCTGTGAGTGCTGCATATCCTGCGAGCACTCAGATTACACACTGTGCTGACACGCATGCGGTTCCATATTTTAAGTTCTGTGATTACAAATGTTTAATAAACTAAAAGTAAAAATAAAATAAAAGATCACCCACAGGAAAACGTTCGTAGAAGCTGTATTTCAGAATGGTTTTTTAAATGCTTGGTTTTGTTTTGTTTTGTTTTTTCCTTTCTAAAAATTAGGTCAGGATTGAGAGACTGTTCACTCCTAATAGGATAATGGTAGGGAGCTGTTTACTTCTAAAGCTTTTGGATCAAGGTTGTTAAAGAGAGCAATTAAAAATGTAACACTGAAAAAAAAAATGTAACACTGAATTCTACACCTGAAACCAGTATTTCACTGTATGTTAACCAAAATTTAAATTAAAAGCAATGTATCCATGGCAGAATAAAGAATGCACACTGACAGTACCAAGGGATATGTTTGTATTTCCTCTTCCTACACTCCACATGTGAATGAGGCTCCTTGCACTATGCTTTCCAAGGGCTTTTAAAAGGCATTCTTCCAGGTGCAAAACACCTTACACCACTTAAAAGGTGTGACAAGGATAAAACAAGGACGATTGCTAACAAATACCAGAATGAGTTCTGACCTTCTAAGAAATGATGCGGGGAGACTTTACATTAATTACAACAATGCTACCATGGCTTGAAACACTTTTGGAACTTCTCATCTGAGATTGTTCAGAGAGCCTATTTTACAAACCAGCTAAGAAAATGAGTTTTATTACCTTATAGTCACACCTTCTCTATTCTCACTGCCATGAGCCCACTCACGATGAGTAGACATGGAGATGTTTCCTAGCCAGTTTGAGTTTGGACTGTGTAGCATTTGTCACTGTCGGAACTTACCACTTTCTGATTTCTTTAAACACATTCTCTCAATTCAAGGATTCATAAACTGCTTATTGAATTTCAACAAGAAGTTCATAATTGTTTAGCATCTAGCAAGATTGATTAAATAATATCTAATATCTAGACCATTTCCATAGAAATAGGCTTATTATTGTTAAATAACTTCCACTCTTTTCATATGGCATGCCAAAAGAAAATAATATTTTAAAAACTCATGAAGAAGTATGGTTCATGAGTTTTTAGAAGTTCTAGAAAATGGGACTGTCACCCTGAGGTGACAAGTGATATAGCAAACTGTATACACTTTAAAAAGAATGGAATGCAAAAGACCAGAAAAGACTATAGTTAAACATAAAATAATAGCTTTGCGGTTTTGACAGTAAAAACCAGTAGAGGAAAACAAAATTTGATTTTTCAGTTTCATATGTGTAATTCAATCATAGCAGCTTATAAATAAGGTCCTTAATTTAAAAACAACCCACCACCATTTAGATTTTTTTTTCAAATTTATATGTGCTTCTTAAAAACCTTGATTAAATTTATTATTTAGTAACCATTAAAGGCAACTGAACACAATTTTTAAAAGCCAGGTTCAGTGAAGTACCAATGTATATAAAATTGTAAAATTAGCAGTAAATTATTCTAAATAATAATCTAAAATACTGTCACTATTATCAGATATTTTTCTGATTAAGAAAAATAATATAACAAAATTTTTAAAAGCACAGGTAGTAGGTCATGGATTATATTCCAAATGTTAAAACACTAATATTGCAAAATTTAGCTCACGGTATAGTTCAGGTATGGACAGGTAGAGTAAATTATTTGTTTTTTCTGTATTTGATCTGGATTGTATTGGATCTGTATTTGATCTCATGAGCACCTTCTTGATACTTTCTAGGCAGTTACCAGGCAGGAGTGTGTCTGTGGGTGTGTTGGGAGAAGTGAGATTTAGCCAAATATCTAAAATCTTTCTAGCTTAGTTCAACACAATGATTTAAGCAATCTCACGCAATCATGCTCAATTTCTACAGGAAAGAAGAAAATTTGTATTTCTTCGTATTTTACCTTCCTCCTCGGTAACTATCTTGGTTTAGTGGGGGAAAGGCATGGACAAACCTTATTTTTTTAATTAACATATAATGTACTATTTCTTTCAGGGGTACAGGTCTGTGATTCATCAGTCTTACATAATTCATGGCACTCACCATAGCACATCCTCTCCCCAATACAGAAACCATATGCAAAAGCCTACCTAAAACTCAAGGACTTTCCCACTACGCCCCCTACTGCCCTATTGGAGTATGATATGCTACGGATGATTGTTTTTATTATCCACTTATTTTTGTTCACCTTGTGACTGTTTCTGCTAATAAAGGTGTAATGAAAGTACTTGCTTCATTCTAAAATTTGCCATCATGTAGTAGAAAAAAATATAAGTAAGACTTCAGTTACTCTTTCTGTAATGAATCCAAATGTTATAACAAGCTAATCTCGCATATATTAGCCTTTCACTAATTTTGCATTCACCTCTCTTTGGATAAGGAATATGGTCTGTAGTTGGCCAAGGTCATAAAGTTAGAACCAAACTTCATATCCAGATTGTTCTATCTCCTAGTGTAGTGTATCATAAGCATTAGGGAGCATAAGATTCACTTGGTTATACTGTTAAAATTCAAGTTTTTGTTCCATAGGTCTAAAATGTGTCTGGGATTCTTTGTTTTTTACAAACTGCCAGGTAACGCAGATACTGCTGCTTATGTCGCACACTTTGAGTAACAGATCATATTCCTTATCCAAAGGATTGGAATAACAATATGTTTATAAGTTTTTATTCGTAGGTTTTGGCATTTAACCAGCTTTCTTTCACTCCTTTCCCTAGGTGACCAAAACAGTCCTTAATGTCCTATTGCGATCCACCGAATGTCCTATTGTGGTACTGTTCTGCACTATACCTCAAAATACCCTTTTTGAAAAAATTCTCTGTGCTTCATAGTCAAAGCAGAGCTGGAGTCTAACCTGGCACTGTCTCTTATAAGATTTTGGTGAAGATTAAATGACATAATTACAATGAGAATGTTTGGCAGTTTTTCTGGAACATAGTAAGAATTAAATGTTCCCCTAATGAAAATGAATTTGCTCTAAAACAGTTAGGTGAAATGAATACTACATTGTTTTGTCTGTCTAAAACAAATAGAATCTGTTCTAAGAGCTAACTCATTGACCGCAGTTTGATGAGATTCTCAAAGGCATATTTATTTTCTAGAAAGCAGTCATAGCAGCTAGTCTTTAGCATATATTGGCCACAAAAACCTTCAGGACTCAAATATTTGATTACTTATTAACCTGGCCAGTTTGGCTTTCCTTCTCCTTTCTTTCCCTCTTCCAGTTATTTTAATTCTCATCCATTAATTGAATCTCCTAACCCCTTCAAAGTTTTTAGTTTCAAGTGTTACATAAAAAGCACATTTCAGGGACGCCTGGGTGGCTCAGTTGGTTAAGCAGCTGCCTTCGGCTCAGGTCATGATCCCAGCCTTCTGGGATCGAGTCTCGCATCGGGCTCTTTGCTCGGCAGAGAGCCTGCTTTTCCCTCTGCCTCTGCCTGCCGCTCTGTCTGCCTGTGCTCGCTCTCTCTGTGAAATAAATAAATAAAATCTTTTTAAAAAAAGCACGTTTAAGAAATTATCTCACTAGTAAATAACTTCCTAAATAATCTCTCCATAAATAACCATATTTGAGAATGTTTCTTAATCCAAATGTTTTATTTCTATTTTTGTGATATAAACACATAAGTATACATTCTTTCACTTAAAAAAGTTATTGAGACCCTACTATGCGCCAAGCACTTTTCTAGGAAATGGGGATTTGTCAGTTGAAGAACAGACAGAAAACCCTGCCAGAACTGAACATCTATATGCAAAAACATGAATGCAAATATAGAGCTTAAACGCTTCATAAAAATTAACTCAAATAGAACAGAGATGTAAATGTAGAATACAAAACCATAAAATCCCTAGAAAATAACACCTAGAAAATCCAGATGACTGTGGCTTTGGTAAGGACTTTTTAAACACAACATCAAGATGTATGATCCATGAGAAAAAAAACAAAACTGAAGTTAATGAAAATTTTAAAATTCTGCTTTTTGAAAGATACTTTCAAGACAATGAACAGACAAGCCACCAACTGGGAGAAATAGTAGCAAAAGAAACCTCTGATGAAGGGCTATTATCCAAAATATATGACGAACACTTACAACTCATAAAACAAGCCAATTTAAAAATGGGGACAAAGACCTTAACAGATACCTCACCAAAAATGTTATACCAACATGGTCAATAAACAGATGTTCCACATCCTCTGTCAGATTAAAGCAACAATGAGATACCGCTGGAAACCTATTAGAATCACCAAAAGCTGTAACATTGATAATACCAAATACCAAATGGTGAAGATATGGAGCCCCAGAAGTTCTCATTCACTGCTGGTGGGCATGTAAAATGGTACAGCCACTTTGAAGGAATTTTGGTAGTTCTTTAAAAACTAAACATATTCTTACCATACAACTTCATAATCATCCTCTTTAATATTTACCCAAAGGAGTTGAATATTTATGTTCACCCAAAAACCTGCACTACAATGTTTATAGCAGATTTGTAACTGCCAAAACTTGGAAGCAACAAAGATATAATCCTTTAGCAGGTGGATGGGTAAATGGTACCCATGGGTAAATGGTACATCCAGATAATGGAATATTGTTCAGTGCTAAAATAACAACAACAACGACAACAAACTATCAAGTCAAGAGAAAACACACAGGAAACAAGTGCATATTACTAGGCCAAAGAAGCCAGTCTGAAAAGGCTATACAGTGTCTAAAAGCAAAACTAAGGACATAATACAAAGATCAGTGGTTCCGAAGGTTAGGGTTGGAAGAGTCAATAGGCAGAGAACAAAAGATTTTTAGGGCCCTTAAAATACTCTGTATGGTACCATAATCGACACATGTTATTAGACATTTGTTCAGATTCATAGCATGTACACCCCAAAAGTGAACTGTAATATAAATTACGGACTTTGAATGATTATTGTATGTCAATGTAGGTTCATCAACTGTAATAATTGTGTCACTCTGGTGAGGGATGTTGATAATGGGAATGACCTTTGCATGTGTGGGGACAGGATGCATGTAGGAAATCTCTTACCTTCCTCTTAATTTTATTGTGAATCTAAAACTTCTCTCAAAAAGATAAAGAAAAAGTTTTGCTCTTATGTTCTGGTGGAGGAGAAACAATTTTTTTTAAAAAAATGAGCCATATATATCTATATAATTTATCATCATCTAATATATAGGTAATTAATTAAGCCAGGTAGAGGGAAAGGGATTATGTAGAAACTGAAATGTTAAATAGGGCAGTAGAGAGAGGTCTTTTGGAGGAGACAACCTTTTGACATAGGATATGGAAGATGTGAGGGACTGTTTCACACATATATCAGATGGAAGTGATTTCAATTTTGAGATTTCCATATTTAAAGGTCTTGAATTGGGAATGGATCTGCCTTGTTTCAGAACATCAAGAAAGCTAATATGTCTGAAGAAATATACAGGTTGGAGAGTGAATATATGGTTGGATCATCTTGAAAAATGTATCAGACAAGGTAAGGTCAGGTCAGATGTCAGTAATTTACAGTAACATAGTATCAGAGGCATAAGACAACAAAAAGGTTGATTTATTCATTAATGCTGCATGCACATTTCAGGTCAACTGAGAGCTCTATTTTACCTTCAAAGACACATATGTACGTAACTATCATAATTTTCAGTATAAATCAACTCTTTTATGCATTCAGTGCACAAAATAAGAGAAGAAAAGAAATTACTAAAAGTGAACAAATGATAATAAAATGTAGAGGGTTGGGGAGACTAAAAATGTAGAGTTACAGTATATGTTATAGTATATATAGTATATACATATACTATGTTATATAGTATATGTTCAAAGTTAAGTTATTATCAACTTAAAATAGACTGCTACAAATATATGTTGTTTTATGTAGCCCCATGGTAACTACAAACTAAAAACCAACTGTAGGTATACAAAAGATGATGAGAAAGGAATCTAAGCACACCACTAAAGAAAATCATTAAACCACAAAGAAAGCAAGAAAACAATTTATAAAGTGTCAATATGTACATATCTGTCAATAATTAGTTTAAATGTAAATAGACTAAAATTTCTAATCAAAAGACACAGAGTGGCTACATGAATTAAAAAAAAATAAGACCTACCTATATGCTGCCTATAAGAGACTTAGTTCAGATATAAAGATACACACATACAGAAACAACAGAATGGAAAAAGATAGTCCATGCAAATGGAAAGGCAAAGAAACATGGAGTAGCTATGCTTACCTCAGACAAATAGACATAAAACAAAGACTGTAATAAGAGACAAAGAAGGGAGCTTTGTAATGATAAAGGAGTCATCCAGCAAGAAGACATAACATTTGTAAATATTTATGCACCCAGATAGGAACACCTAAATTTATAAAACAAATATTAACAGGCCTAAAAGGAGAAATAGACAGTACAATAAAAGGGGTGGACTTAATACCCTACTTATATTGAGGATAGATCATCCAGACAGAAAATCAATAAGAAAACATTGGCCTTAAATGACACATTAAACTAGATGGATTTAACAGATAAATACAGAGCATTCCAGCCAAAAGAAATAAAATACATATTATTCTCAAGTGTGCATGGGACATTCTCCAGAATAGAGGCCATGAAACAAGTATTAATAAATTTAAAAGTGAAATCATTTCAAGCATCTTTTCCAATCACAATGGTATGAAACTAGAAATCAATTATAAGATGAAAACTGGAAAATTAATATTATATGTGAAAATTAAACAATATGCTACTGAACAACAATGGGCCAAAGAATAAATCAAAAGAGAAAAAAAATTCCTTGAGACAAATGAAAATGGAAATGCAACATGTTAAAAACTTATGGGTTCAGCAAAAGCAGTTCTAAGAGAGAAGTTTGTGGTGATAAATGGCTACCTTGAAAAAGGACAAAAATCTCAAAACAAAAACACAAGCCTATCTTTACACCTCAAGAGACTAGAAAAAGTATCACAAACAAAGTTAATACAGTAAGGGAAATAATAAGATGGAACTAGAGGGTATTATGCTAAGTGAAATAAGTCAATCAGAAAAAGACATTATCATACGATCTCTTTGCTATGAAGAATTTGAGGTAGAGCAGGGAATTGTTGGGGGCAATGGGGGAAAAATAAAAAGATGGGTTCAGGAGGGAGACAAACCATAAGAAATTCTTAATCTCACGAAACAAACTGAGGGTGGCTAGGGGGTGAGGGGTACAGATAGGGTGGTTGGGTTATGGACACTGGGGAGGGTATGTGCTATGGTGTGTGCTGTGAAATGTGTAAACCTGATGATTCACAGACCTGTACCCCTGGGGCAAATAATACATTATATGTTAATAAAAAAATAAGATCAGAACAGAAATAAATGAAATAGAGACTAAAAAAGACAATAAAAATATAAATCTAAGAACTGGTTTTTGAAAGATAAACACAACTGACAAGCCATTAGTTAGATTTATCAAGAAAAAAATAAGGGCTCAAAGAAATAAAATTAGGAATGGAAGAATGTTACAACTGATACTTAGAAATACAAAGAATCATAAAGACTATTTGAACAATTATATGCCAACAAATCAGACAACCTAAAAAAACGTTAAGTTACTAGAAATATAGAACCCACCAAGACTGAATCATGAAAATATAGAAAATCTAAATAGATGGATTACTAGTAAAGAGATTCAATATGCAATCAAAATCTTTCCAACAAACAAGTCCAAGACCAGATGGCATCACTGGTGAATTCTACTCACCATTCAAAAAAGAATTGGGGCACCTGGGTGGCTCAGTGGATTAAGCCACTGCCTTCAGCTCAGGTCATGATCTCAGGGTCCTGGGATGGAGCCCTGCATCGGGCTCTCTGCTCAGCAGGGAGCCTGTTCCCTCCTCTCTCTCTCTGCCTGCCTCTCTGCCTACTTGTGATCTCTGTCAAATAAATAAATAAAATCTTAAAAAAAAAGAATTAATACTAATCCTTCTCAGACTCTTCCAAATTGAGAAGGACAAATCATTCCAAACTTATGTTATGAGGCTAACATCACTGTAACAACACCAGACAAGGAATCAACAGGAAAAGCATAGGCCAATATCCCTGAAGAACATAGATGCAAAAATCATCAAAAAATATTAGAGAACTGAATTTAACAATACTCTAACAAGCGAATATACCATGCTCAAGTGGAATTTATTCCAAAATGCAAGTGTGGTTCAACATCTGCAAATCAATCATCATGTTACATGACATTAAGAAAATGAAGGATGAAAATCTTATGGCCATCTAAATAGATGCAGAAAAATAATTTGAGAAAATTCAGCATCAATTTATGATGTATATACTCTCAACAAAGTGAGTATAGAGGGAACATACTTTAGTATAATAAAGTGAGTATATAAGAAACATACTTTATAATAATAAAGGCTACATAATAAAGGCTATAGATGACAAGTTCACAGCTAACTTTGTTTTTAATGTTGAAAATCTGAATAAGCTTTTCCTCTAAAATCAGGAACAAGACAAAGATGCCCACTCTTGCTACTTTTATTACACGAAGTATTGGAGTTCTTAGCTACAGCTGTTAAAAGAGAAAAAGAAGGAAAGAAGAAATAAAGAAAAGGCATCTAACTTGGAAAGGAAGAAATAAAAATGTCACTATTTGCAGATGACATGTAAAGAAAATGGTAGAGACTTTTCCAAAATACTGTTAGAATTAATCACAAGTTCAATGAAGTTGCAAGATACAAAATCAATATGCAAAATCCTGTTATATTTCTATACACTAATAATGAACTATGAGAAAAAGAAAGAATGCAATCTCATATACAATTCCATCGAAAGAATAAAATATGAAGAAATAAATTTAATCAAGGAAGTGAAAGACCTCTGCTCTGAAACTAACAGACATTAATAAAGGAAACTAAAGACACAAATAAATGGAATGATATTTCATGTTTATGGGTCATATTGTTAAAAATCTACCACTACCCATATCAATCTATCAATTCGATGCAATCTCTATCAAAATTCCAATTGTGGGGCATTCCCATTCAGATAGCAATGCAAGAAAACACTGAACTCACCCATTCCACAGAACACACCAAATTACACCAATTAACAGAAAAAATCCTCCTGAATAATAAGGGCTGACTATAAAATGACTGAACAACCAAAGATAGAAGGGAAAGAGAATAGTAAGAGAGATAGAGACCTGTCCCCAGTACTGCAAACAGCAGTGGGGAGGGATAGTACCGAGGGACCAGAAATAGATCCCTCTCTGTCCTTGGGCACAGAAAACAAGCCATGGTTTAAATAAAGTAAATAAATAAAAAGAAGGTGAACACTAAAAAATAAAAATTTAATTTTTTATTTTATATTTTATAAATTTTTATTTATATAAAATTATTATTTTATATATATAAAAATATATATATATTAATATATATTATATATATTATATATAAATATATATTATATATATAATATATATATTTAAAATATATATAAATATATATATATTAAAATATATATATTATATATATATAAAATTTATATAAAATTATTATTTTAATAAAATTAAAAGAGGCACAAACATATAGAAGAGACAACACTAGAATTCTGCAGAGTGGCGGGGAAACTACAGGAAAGTTCTCCAGGTCAAAGGGACTGTAGAATGACATAGTTATGTTTCTGCCCCACATTAAAAACCTAAGATGGAGCAGGGTCTGGACACCACAACTGGGGAGTTCAGTTATCTCTGAGTTTGCAATATTAGTGAGCCCAGTTTCTACAAACCCACGTCAGCCCTAGTCATGATGGGGTACAGAAAAAAAAGGCCACAATTTAATAGGGCTGAGGAGATGTGGGAACACTTTCTCCTCTTCCACCTTTTAAAAAAATATTTATTTATTTGCTGTATATATAGAGAGAGCACAAACAGGGGGAGCAGCTGGCAGAGGGAGAAGTAGGCTCCCTGCTGATCAAGGATCCCAGGACCCTGAGATCATGACCTGAACTGAAGGTGCTTAACAGACTGAACCACCCAGGTGTCCCTCCCCTTCCTCCTTAAAAGCCCAAACTGGAGCAGGGTCTGGATGCCATGAAGGATGAGATTAAACACCATAACTGGAGGATCCTGACACTCTAACTGGCAAATCCAGTTGTCATAAATGGTGGGGTCAAGACATCATGGGGAGCTTGCAACCTCAGCCAACCCAGGGTCCTCAAGTGTACACCAGTCTTGGTCATATATGAAACACTCACTGCTAACATCTTCCTCAATGAAGATGAATGAAAACCAGAGCTTTCTCTCCAAGGTCAGGAGCAAGATCCATTTCTCTCCATATTTATTAAACATGGTACCAGAAGCCCTAGCAATGGTAATCAGACAAGAGAAAGAAATAAGAGCCATCCTTATTGGTAAAAAAAAAAAAAAAGAAGTTAAATTGTCATAATTTTTAGACAACATGATACTATACCTAGAAATCCTAAGGAGGTCATCAAAAAATCTACTAGAAATTTAAAAAAAATTATCAAGTGTAAGGATACAAAATTAATACCCAGAAATCAGTAGGGTTTCTATACACTAACCACAAAGTCGTAGAAAGAGGAATTAAAATAAAAACACCTCCATTTATAACTAAACCAAAAAGAATAGGATACCCAGGAATAAACTTAAATCAAAGAGGTGAAAGTCTGGTATTCTGAGAACTATAAAACATTTGTGAAACAAACTGAAAATGACACAAAGGGAAAGATATTATATGCTCATGGAGTGGAAGAATTAATATTGTCCAAATGTGCTTATTATCCAATACAATCTACAGATTCAATACAATACTTATCAAAATACCAGTAGCATTTTTACAGAACTAGAACAAATAATGGCAACAATTATATGGAACCACAGAAGACCCCGAATAGGCAAAGCTATCCTGAGAATGAAGAACAAAGCTGATGGTATCCCAAGTCCAGATTTCAAGGTATACTACAAAGCTGTAGAATTAAAACACTATGGTATGGGCATAAAAATGGAAAACAAAATCAACGGAACAGAACAGAAAGCCCAGAAATAAACCCACACTTGTACGGTCTATTAACCTATCGCAAAGGAGGGAAGAACATGTTAATGGGGAAAAGACAATCCTTTCAACAAATGATGCTGGGAAAACTGGACAGCTACATGTAAAAAAATGAAACTGGACTACTTCATAACACCATACACAGAAATAAACTTAAGTTGAATTAAACACCAAAATGTGAAACCTGAAACCATAAAAATCCTGGAAGAAAACATAGGCAGTAATTCATCTTATAACATCAGCCCTAGCAACATTTTTCTAGCTATGTCTCCTATGGTAAGGGAAATAAGAACAAAAATAAGCTATTGGGGGGGCTCCTGGGTGGCTCAGTGGGTTAAAGCTCTGCCTTCGGCTCAGGTCATGATCCCAGGGTCCTGGGATCGAGCCCCGCATCGGGCTCTCTGCTCAGCAGGGAGCCTGCTTCCTCCTCTCTCTCTGCCTGCCTTTCTGCCTACTTGTGATTTCTGTCTGTCAAATAAATAAAATCTAAAAAAAAAAAAAAAGCTATTGGGTCTACATCAAAATAAAAAGTTTTTGCACAGCAAAGGAAATGATCAAGAAAACAAAGAGACCGAATGGGAAAGATATTTGCGAATGACATATCTGGTTAAAGGGTCAGTATCTAAAGCATATTAGGAACTTAATACAACTCAATACCTCAAAACCAAACACCCTATTAAAAAATGGGCAAAGGACATGTGTAGATATTTTTCCAAAGAAGACTAGGGAAGATGGCCAAAAGACCATGTGAAGATATTTAACATCAGTAATCATCAGGGAAATGCAAATCACAGCCACAATGAGATATCACCTCACACCCATTAGAATGGCTAAAATCCAAGAAGACAAGAAACAAGTGTTGGTGAAGAGGTGGAGAAAAAGGAACCTGTGCACTGTTGGTGGAAATGTAAACTGGTATAGCTATGTGGAAAACAGAACAGAGGCTCCTCAAAAACTTAAAAATAGAAATACCACTATTTCCACTTTTAGGTATTTACCCAGAGGGGAAAAAAACCCACTATTTCAAAAATACATATGCATCCTTATGTTTATTGCAATAGTTAGTATAGCCAAGACATGGAAGCAACCTAAGTGTCTATCAGTAAATGAATGGATAAGGAAAGTGTGGTATACACACACACACACACACACACACACGAATAAATACACCCATAAAAAGGAATGAGATTGTGCCCTTGTGCCTTTGTGAATATACACACCCATAAAAAAGAATGAGGTGTTATGCTAAGTGAAATAAGTCAGACTAAGAAGGACAAATGCCATATGATTCCACTCATAAATGGAATCTAAAGAAACGACCAAAAAGAAAACAGAATCAGAACAATAATTACAGAGAAAAAAGTGATGGTTGCCAGAGGGGAAATGGGTGGGAGGTTGGGCAAAATGAGTGAAATAGAGAAAGAGATACATGCCTCCAGGTATGGAATGAGTAAGTGACAGGAATAAAAAGCAGAGTAAGGAATTAGTCAATGATATAATAGCGATGTAATGGGATAGATGCTAGCTATACCTGTAATGAACACAGCATAATGTATGAACCTGTCAAACCCCTTCAGGTGTTGTACACCTGAAACTAATATAACATTACCTGTCAACTATACCCAAAGAAAACTTGAAATGGCATTTTGCATTTCAAACTATATTACAAAGTTATCATAATCAAAATGGTATGGTACTGGCATAAAAACAGACACATAGATCAATGGAACTGAAAAGAGAGTTCAGAAATAAACCTATGCCTCTGTGACCAATTAATTTACAATAAAGAAACTAAGAATATACAATAGGGAAATGAGAGTGTCCTCTCTAAATAGTGCTAAGAAAATTATACAGCCACGTGCAAAAGAATGAAACTTGACCATATACAAAAATTAACTCAAGGGGTGCCTGGGTGGCTCAGTGGGTTAAAGCCTCTGCCTTTGGCTCAGGTCATGATCCCAGGGTCCTGAGATCGAGCCCCACATCAGGCTCTCTGCTCAGCAGGGAGCCTGCTTCCCTTCCTCTCTCTCTGGCTGCCTCTCTGCCTCCTTGTGTTCTCTGTTAAATAAATAAATAAAATCTTTAAAAAAATTAACTCAAAATGGATTAAAGACTTCAATGTAAGACCTGAAGCCATAACACTCCTAAAGGAAAACATATAAATGGTAAGCTCCTTTACATGTGGCCTTCCAAATACATTTGGGTTTTTTACTGGTGAGTTCTAAAGCCTAATCCTAGTTTTCTTTACATGTATAGACTACTCAAAAATTTTCTTTGATTGTTTATAGAGTTCTTTCCTGCCTGCTCAGTCTTGTGCCTCATGTAGCTTTAACATTTGCCAAATATCTTAAGTGGAAACTGACATAGCATTGATATTAGTTCTCTGCACAACCCATCTTATTGAAATCTTGGTCCCTTGTGTTTTTATTTTTTGTCCTTGTAGAGCTGACAAAAAGCTATGCTCCCGTTCTAAATATGAGGAAAGGTCTTTTCTCTGGGTCCATTCTTTGTTCATCAGTCTCCTTGCCCTTTGTTTAGAACATGAAGAAAAGAAGTAACTCTAAAAAGTTAGTTTGTTTAACCTTACAACTGCTGCTTCTCAGAGATTATGTCCTCTAAGTATTCAGTATTTAATGTTTCAATGCTTATAATATTATAAACTTTTTTTTAAAAATCAAGCTTCCTTTTGGTTTGTGATGGAACACTCATCTGTTATAAACTACCCCATTTTAGCAAAATTATAAGTCCATTTACATGGCACTATTCCTAATTTATATGTTTATTTTTTGTCTTCTCCTTCTAGATTATAAACTCCATGCAAGGAGCAAAGAATTTATGTGTGTTGCTCATCACTGTATCCAAGTGCCTATAATCAGTAATTGTCAAATAGGAACTCAATAAATTTGTATTGAACAAATGAATATACAGTGACCACATAAAATACATATGTCTCAGATAAATACCATCTCATTTCTTTCCTTCTACTGTCATAGCAGATAAGTTTCAGAGAACAGAACTCTCTCGTTTGGGAATGAGCAGACCCATGTTAAAATC
>PISX010024221.1:0-28313 GCA_004024625.1 Mellivora capensis
TCTTATTATCAGCTTAAGTTTCCCTTAGGAATGAAGGAAAATAAAGACACTCTCAGAGGAAGGTAGAAGCCGCCTTGTGTGATTTTCACTGTTCAGCCCACTTCAAAAACATAGATATATGCACCATATGTACTAGTTGGTTTTTTTTTTCCTCCTCATATTAGAACTCTGAGGTTCACAGATACAATATTCTAGTTTTGTTTTCTAAAAAACAATACAGCATGGGAATAATTTCTGGTAAGATATCACACAGATAATTATTTCATGGACTTACTCCAGCATTACTTATGACATTTATCTTCTGTGTGATCGTGAGGTATGGCTAAGTACAATATTATTTACCTCATGATATCACACTGTTGGATGATAGAACCACTTTCATGTTCTCATTCTAAGAGCAAAGCTCTTCCCACCACACTTTAATTTTTGATATGGCTAAAGAAGAAGGAGCTTTCTTCTATGTTTCCCTCACCTTTATCTTCCCCATCATCTTGAACACATCCCTTACACAGTGTTCAGTAAATGGGAGTTAAAGAGAATGAGATCATTTTCTTCATGTAGGGCACCTCTCTTCCTTACCATGGTCTTACCACCTCATAGTTGAGATTGTAAAACTTGGCAATTTCTATTCACAGCTTTGAATGATTTAGAATTCTGTTTTGCATTTCAGTTTTGTCTGAACCCATATGGCAAAGTCAGAGCTCCAAACAAATCTGATAAATTCCATCTTGTGTAGCCATTCCCTGTGGCTTGGTAAAGCATTACAAGTTTTTCATTACTTAATTCTTCTTTATTCCATGACCATCTGTATCTCCATCTTCAGACTTGGATAGGCCTCACAATTGTCTCTGAAACTCAGTATAAAAGAGCTCCAGTATGTTCGTTTGTTAAGTGTGAGTCTTTAAGAGACCAAGACAAAAAATAAACCAACTTGAAAACAGAGAGTTTGTTGTACCAGAGTAGCATAGTATTTCAACACAGATACGTTCACCTGTACAAGATGGCTCTCACAGAGTCCACGTTTGAATTCATAGATTGTCACTTAGTAACTTGCATAAATATTTACTTAATATTTATCAAGTACCAAGGACTTAACATATACTGTTGTGTTAAATTCTCCAGACAATCCTTTGAACCAAACAGTAATGTTATCCCCACTTAATCTTTCAGCTTAGTTTATCTGTAAAAGTGCTGGTCACCCAAAAACTGAGTTATTCTTTTCCACAAAGTGTAGGCTGTACATATGAACACTCAGACTAAAATATAGGGGTAGGCTTCAGAGAAGATTTTTATATCTAAGCTGTGTCTTGAAGAATGAGTGGGATTTGAACAGGCAGAGCATGATAAAAAGGATATTTTGGGATGTCAGACCAATCTGTACAGAAGAATCCAGTGGGACTTAGAAGCGAATGATTACTCAGACAGCAACATGGCAAAATCTGTGGCTAGAGATCAATGTGGGAAGGTGTCTGATGATAGGAAAGTCGCTTTGGGCTTCTTATGAGTGGCTTGATTAAGCCAACCACCTGGACTTCGTTCTCTAGGTGTTGAGGAGCCAAAATGGGGAATGCTGTGACCCTCTGGCAGCAGTGTGAATGATGCATTGAAAAGGAATCAGGGAGAGGAACATGAGGTTGGTCTTCTCAGACTAAATGGTTGAGGGCAAACATGAGCTTCGAGCTCATTAATATGCTTTGCTTTCTATTAGACTTTATGTCCTGTGGCTCATTAATTCCCTGTTGATATAGCCTCAGGCTGTGTTTCCTTCTCACTGAGTTCATGGGGTAAAGATTTTCCTCTCCGCCTTAAAACTGTATCAACTTCTAGCCTCACTGGGCTGGGTAGCATTTGCTGATTCTTTCGTGTGAGCACCTCTGACCCGTAAGTGAGTTCCATTTCAAACTTTAACTCAAGAACTAGGGGGAATAAATCAAATGTGATGAGATTTGGCTGAGATATTCACATCTATTTCTGAAACTTTTAAAACTGAGATACAGTTTCCTTGTTTGTATCATTGATCTTTCTCCAGAGGGTGGAAAGTGTGATGGTTTGGGGCTTTTATCATTCAGCATGTTTGTTTGATGAGAAGGGATAGAAGAGGCCAAAGCCAAGGCTTAGGTAATTTTTTTTCTTTTTTTAATAAATTGAAAACCCTTATATAATGTATATGCCTCTTGCTATACATAAACATATGAAATAAAAATAAATCTTAAAAAAATGGATAAAGAAACAGGAACAAATGAAAAATGAGACAGAATGAGATGATAGAAATGAGAGGGAAAGGGGCTCATTTGGTTAAATGTAGGATTCTTGATTTGGGTTCAGGTCATGATCTCAGGGTTATGGGATCAAGCCCCACATCAGGCTCCATGGTCTGTGGGGAATCTGCTTCTCTCTTTGTCCCTCTACCCTCCCCCACTCATACTCTCTCTCTCCCTCTAAAATAAATCTTTTTTAAAAAATGAAAGCAACAGGGGTACCCACAATGTTGATCTTAAAAACCTGGACTGTGTAAATGGCAGGCCATAAATAGGGTTATGACTTTTCTTTAACCAAACCAGGAATTGTGAACCTTGTCAGTGTCCATTAAGGGAAGAAGGAAAAAGTAAGCAAACCCCAAAACCTTATATTCAAGAAGCATGCCATTTGTGCTCTGAGTTCTCTAATATTCAGTGGTACCCAGAGGAGTATTACAGTTTATAATGAAAACAGTTCTTCAAAAATATCCTTATTGTATGGTTGCCACTTTGGAGAATCTTTCTCAGTTTTACCCATTGTATACCATGTACCAATGTATATGATTGAAATACATTTCAGTAACAAATGCTAGGAGGTTGGTGGTGAAGAAAACATATAGTAAGGCTGTTCAAATATGAAGTTTTCTAGTCATCTTACATAATAATAGTTTTTAAAGCAGGTATCTTTCACCTCAGATAATAATGGTCTCTGGAGAATCTTTCTAAGTGTATGGTTGGGGCCAGTCCCAGATCCATTAGGACATTTCATCTTGGACCAGCTTCTTTTTGGGGTACCACTAAAGTAAACTGTATATAAAACACACAGCTAAGGAAGCAAATGAACTTATATAATTTGTGATACAGTAATAGTAAATACATCCATTTCATATTGGGAGACTTTGCCAAAATTATTGACTTAGATTTCACTATAATTAATTACAATTTTTGACTTGTTAACTGGAGGTTTTTGACTTCTCAAGGAAACACTTAATTGATTTATTTCTGAAACAAAACCGAGTACGAAGTATTTCTTGGAAGAAAAGACAAGGTGTTGAAAAAAATATGGTCCGTGAGACTCTTGAGTGCCTCATATACTGCGAGCTGGGGAGAGAGCTGGGGAGAAATGGAACACTTCATAGACAGAAGTCTGCTTCGCAACCTTGCAAGTGGCTCCAACTAATGAAACATGGAAATTGGATCCCATCCAATGGTAGGCTAAAAAATGAGAGAGAGAGTTATATTTCTTGCTTTCTCTGCTGAGCATTTTCAGCATCTTTGCTGCACACCCTCACAAAGTTATTTACCACAGGTGTGCTGGTAATTATGATATATTATAAACATTTACGTTGTATAATGGTCCTCAACGTCTTCCACCTGTGACCTGGTGCCTGCATACCAAGCAGTCATGCAAAGCAGGTAGAAAAACGGGCTGCCAACCTAAGATTTGTTTTTTTCTTTTCAAATGTGCCTTTCTCTTAGGGCATGAATGTTTAGCTAGGGATTTTTCCCCTTGGTTTTCTAAATGGTTACGGTTAATTGCGTTTTTTTAAAATCTTAAAATATTAACAGTTTTAAATAAAAAACTTTCCAAAAAAAAAAAAACTTTCCGATGACATGCAGACTTTGTCATCGTCTTAAGCCAAGTTAAGTTAAAACAAAGTTACATTTATTTTCTAAATGACCCAGATCTTATTTCATTAATAATTAGACCATGATGAAATGATTCTTATCAGTGGGTATTAATGATACAAAAGCAGGCTTTGCTTGTGCCAAGTGGTCACATATGTCAGTGTCTTATGAACTCTCGCCTTTGCTTCATAATAATGATACAATCTTCTACCACATTATGGTCCAGCTCCTGTTTAGCAGTTTTGCTCGCTGATATCAACGTTTTTGCATTTACTCTCATTCCCCCAGCCCATCCTCCATTATAATGAGCTTCTCTTTTTCTTAAAGCGTATCTAATATAATAGGAGCAGCATTGGTAACAGTCAGGACCCACAGCACCTCACCAGGGCCTAATGTGGTCCAGGAACTCCATGAGAAAGCACTAGGGCTAGTGCTTCCTTTTCCTTCTCCATTGCTTATGAGCTAATAACAGCTCTCTTATTAACCCAGGTCAGGAATTTTTAAAATCAGAGAGCTGAGACAAAGAGAACATTTGGTTTGTTTGCAATTACTCCAAGAGGAAGTTAGTAGGAAGTACAAGCTCCTATTTCACTACTTAAGTCCTGAGGAGGAACACTTTTGAGAGAAAGAGACAAGAGATTTTACCTCACAGCTCTGTGCGACTGAGGATATTAGAGATCTAACCTCCAACAAGGTAAGACTGAATGTGCTAAAATCCTGTGAATAAGAAGTTAGACTTTTTTTTTTTTTTTGAGAGATCATTAAGTTGCCAGAAAATTAGGAGAGAACACAAATTAACACAGCTCGAGAATCCAAACATTTCAAGAAAATAATGTGGTGTTCACATAGGGGGAGGAAAAAAAAAACCTGAAACAAACAATAAAATATTCTTTGGAAGGAAATCCATGAGAGCATCTGTCAGGTAGATAAACTAAACCAAATATATCTAAACAAAGAAACTCAAATTCCACACTCACAGGAAATTCCATAGACATATGAAGTGTACATCTACAACAACATAAAACAATAAACTTTGGATTTTTTTTTCAGAGCATCATCCTTGTCTTTAGCTTAATCCTGTTTACTAACCTCTCCTGAAATTCAGACTAAGTGTTGGAAGAGGGCCAGGCATATGGTGAGCGAGAAAGATTAAGGGGCCAGAAAGTCACGATGAGACTACTGTCCTAAGTGCTGAAGACACTATTAAAAAGCTTCAGGGATCAATAAAGGTAGTTGGTTTGGGAAAAGGAAACTTGGTTATTGGCCTGTTGATTTGGGGGGCCAGCAATTCATCTAGAAGGCACTATTCAATAGGCAGTGGGTTATCCTGTTCTTGGGATCCAAGGGAAGAACAGAGTTGAACCCGACGACTCAGGAGATCCTTTCATGTGAGAGATCTGAGAAGGAGGTTAGTTAGCCAGTTGAAGGGAGGAGACAAGAACCCAGGCTAATGCCATATCACAGAAACCATGGAAGGAAAAGAATTCAGCAAGGATGGGGGTTGGAGTGTCAGGACTGCCAAATTATTCTTTAAAAAAACTTAGCATAATTTTATGCGAGAAGGTAAGTGGAACCCCAATGTGCTAGGAGAATGTCAAGCTTGTGGAAGATTCTAGCCTCTCTTTCAAGTTCACAGTTTTGTGAGACCACACTTTGAGAACAGTCTGTTGAATCCAATTCATTTTGCACCTAAACCCTCTGGTTTCTAATGTAGATGCTTGTCATTGATACTTTTTTCTCTTTTGGTCGCTCTTTATAATTGCCACTAGGGGCCTCTGTCTCAATTTCCACTTAAACTTCTGTGCAGTTTTCCTGGTTATTCCTCACCTTGAACTTCTCACAGTTAAAAATGTCCCCTTCATCTGTCTATCCTGTGCCATCCTCACGGGCAAGATTCCACAGGGCACAGGTGTAGACTGGACACCGAAAAGGCCCCATCAGGAGTGCATACACACAACAGGAAAACGCCACATGATTATTTTGTTAGTCAAACTTTTAAGCATCAGAGCCTAAAGGAAACATTTTTACTGTAAAGATTTTAAGTATTTAAATTGTAAGTATTTATATGTAGATTAAGCTCTTCTCCCATTTTATAGTTGGTAACAGAAAACCTGTTGCCTTTGAATATCACATTCTTACTTTGTTTTGTAGATAAAAACAAAAATGCTTAGATAAAAGAGGACAGAGTTAGTGTCTGGAAAGGGAGATATGTGCAAACAAAATATACAGTATGTCAACTGTCTTGCTCCAGCTGCTCTAATGAAATACATAGACTAGATAGTTTAAACCAGAGATGTTTATTTCTTACAGTTCTAGACACTGGGAAGCCAAAAACCAAAGTTATAATGGATTTGATGTTTGGGGAACGCCCTTTCTCTAGCTGGTAGGTTGCTGCCTTCTTGCTCTGTCCTCACATGCCCTTTCCTCGGGGTACTAATCCCATTATGTGGGTCACGTCCTCATGACTTCATCAACCTGATTATATCTGAAATGCTTTACCTCCAAATACCATCACATGGCAGTTAGAGCTTCAGTATATGCATGTGGCAGGGGGTGGGGCGAAACCCAAACTTTTAGTCTGTGAAATTCAGTGAGATGAAACTCTCCCACTTCTCACTTTCCTCTTTCTCTCCTCTTCCCTGGTTGACTTTGGTTTTGATTTGTTTTGTTGTTTTATAAACTGTCACTGTGCTACACGTAGATTGAAGCTCCGGGCAATTGCAATTAAATCAGGAAAAAGATATGCATTCACCAAGGTTAACACAAGCAGCAGCTCCATCAGGATGAAACACAGATAAATACATCCAGGACCTCAAAATAAATATAGTCATTTCAATCATGGTCTCCTTAGTTTTTTCCCCCTAGTAAACCTAGAGAACATGCACAATCAAAACCTAAATAAGTAAGTTCCCAAATCAATATGTATGTCACTAAAATTTTCAAGCTATAAATGTAACCTGTCATTTCAAGTTATGGGCTATTGTTTTCAAAATAAGTTATTGTAGTATTAAAGGCAAATGTTGATACAGTAGAGCCTCCTTCTATGGAAACTCTAGACACATATATAAACTTAGTTTTGATCTAATTAACAGGTAAATACCTATAATGAGTTCAGTTGCCTTAATCTGTGTTTGAATACATGTCTCCTTTCAAATTTGATTTTCAGATATAGCTTTTAGTAAATTTCATTTGGTGCTTTCTCAAGAGACTTATTCATCTTACACTTAAGTAGATGTGTGTATTAGAAAGACATTAAGGATGGTCATTCAAGTATAATAGGAAATATAAACTTTGTATTAATGGATTCTTTTGACATGGCATTACATTTATCGTCACTCCTTTTCCATGGTTCTTTAAATAGCCTCCTATTTCACTTGGGTGATTTCAGTCTCTATAAGGAACTGTCCATATTCCTGTCAGTTATCATCCTTAAAAACGCTGATTGTTTTCTCAAAAATGTTTTATGTGTCCTTATTTCCTACCTATTTTGTTCTTAATTCTTTAGTCTAATTGCTAAAGCCCTCCATGTTGAGTCATCTTTTTTTTCCTGACTAAATCATTTCATAGGAATCAACTGCAACAAGGCCTAGACTGCGCATGCCTGATGACGTCATCTTTGGCCAGGCGCCTATGGCTTGGGGCAGTATTTGCCCTGCTTACGTCTTTGTCAGTTTTCCACTCTTTCTTCCAGCCTGAAGTCAGACCTATCCTCTCTGTGATGCCTGCCTCTGATGCTCCCAGTAGGGTTTACTCTTTCCTTTTCACTGCCCAGCAGTACTGTGTGTGTTTATACTTTTTGAAATAGCATGTATCTCATACCCGTGCCTTGGTTTTAGTCATTTATGTGGACATCTCTTGATCTAAATCTTTAGCTTCTTAAAGGGGCAACATCCCGCTCATTTCCATACATAAACTAGAATTCCTTCACATAATCTAGAATCCTGTTTGGTACCTGGTAGATATACATTGATTAATTTATCTTCTTATCTACCCATCTAGCCATTCATTTAGTCATATCTCCCACATGTGATATCCATGGTAATGTGGCCACAGTAAATGAACATAAATAAGGTAGTCCCTGCCTTGACGTCACAGATAGCCTAGTGCAGGAGGCAAAGTAACAGGGAGTTGTAATGAAACGTGCAGTGGGTGTTAGGCATATTTGGAACTTTAGCAGGAGGAGAACGCTATAGTCTAGGGGTCATAAAATTCCTCCTGTGAGGAAGTGATCTTTAATTTTAACCTGGAAAGATTAGATAATATTCACCACTCTAGGAAGTGACAGGAGGCAGAATATGAGGTATTTGAATAGCTGTTCCCTCTAAAGAAAGGAAGAGAATTTGGAAATCAGAGAAGATGAAAGAAGTTGTTTGTGGTTATTTTCTGAAACAGAAAATGGGAGGAAAGAATGAAAAAGAAGACACTAAATTAAGAGAAGTTTTATGGAATAAAGTCTCTTAAGGAGAGACCATCACCATTTAAATGTGAAATTCCAAAATAAGGAAATAAGTAGCAGGATTTTTTAAATATTTTATGATATTCCAACCTCTCCAAAAGAAGGTTTAAAGAGGATGCTAAACAATAGTCAAGTTGTAAGAAAATAGGGAAAATAAGACGTACTTCTTTCTAAAACATCTTTGGTAAGAGGCCAAATAAGTTTGTAATTACCCAACAACAGTATGTCTGTGTGTTTAATTGGTTACTTTTAGTAAAGTCTGAGTGTCTGCTCATGTTGAATTCTCCATCTCACCTCCAAGACCCAGCCTTAGCTGGTGTCCAACAAGTGATTGCTGAATGAGAGTGAATACATACAATTTTGTACATCTTCCTAAATATGTAGATATGGCCACATTGCCCACATGTTATGGAGCTACTTTAACTGTCACATATTCCTGTTGTACATTTCTGCTTTGTTAGCTTCCAGCCTCATAGTCATACTGTGAGATCAGCCCTAAGAACTCCATTAGGCTAGAAAGCATCCCCCTGCGTCAAATACTGAATGTCTCCCTCCTATACTATTTCTTCCCAGTGCCCATAACTTTTAGACTTTTCTGATATAAGGATTGACTTTCTCCCCTACCAATCAGATTTAATTTATTCTCTTAAAAATTACATTCTTAAAAATTAGGGGTGTCTGGGTGGCTCAGTGGGTTGAGCCTCTGCCTTCGGCTCAGGTCATGATCTCAGGGTCCTGGGATCGAGTCCCGCATCAGGCTCTCTGCTCAGCAGGGAGCCTGCTTCCCCCTCTCTCTGCTTGCTGCTCTGCCTACTTGTATTCTCTCTCTGTCAAAATAAATAAAAATCTTTTAAAAAATTACCAAAAAAAATTACGTTCAAGTCGAAACCAGTTCTTACTAAATGCTACCATCTTTTCCGTCCTAATGTTTCTTTCTTTGTTTTCTGTGTGTTCAGTTTTTGAAAGAGTCTCAAGTATCAGCAGCTTCACCTTCCCTCTCACGCTTAAATCCCCTGTGTGGTAATGCAAACTAGTGGTCATTTTATTCTGTTTAAACAAGTTAGTTATAGAACAGATGGTATCCAATCCCCCAATAATTTTATACAGAATTAATTATCAAGATAGTCTTCATTTTAATGAACTGAAGTTGATCTCTTTGTAACCTTTGTAAAAATTGTTCTCCATTATACTTTCTGGAAAAATAAAAATTATTCCCTTTCTTACATCATAGAATTCCATGATTTTAAAGCAACCCATAGAGCGTCATATCTTACCTTAAAGACATTGTGGTCCAGAAGACAGGTTAGGTGTCTCACGTCTTTGAGATTTTATATACTTATTTCAACCCCTATCCCTTATTCCATAGAGATCTAAATCAACCACCAGTGGTTCTGAGATTTTATGCCTATGCCTTTGAACTTGTGCTCTTGAATAGAGTCACTTTTATCTAAATGTCATTAATCAAGACAGGGAATTGAACACTTCCCTCAATTCCTTGAGTCCATTTAACCCAAGTGATTTGCTGAAGGGTGGTGATTCTGAGAATATAGTGGTATGTAAGAGTGGTTTACTTTCTAGCAGGGTGTGTACTTCAGACTGAACGTTTAATATTCTTGTTCTCATCTTGTCTTTACTCCAAGGTATTTTTCACTGACTAACCTTCTTTCATGTCTTTCTCAACCTTTTTGTCTTCTCACTGATTCATCTTCTCACTCCACTACCTTCTCTCTTTTCCCTCCTCACTGAAATTATGGGCAGATTCTCTCTCCTCCCCCTTCCTTCTCTTCTTTCTCTTCCTCTCTCCATCCTCCTCTTCATCTCTCGCTTATCTCACTGTTAGTTCTGCCTTATGAATGTAGGTATAAGACTCAGAGAAGTTAAGAGAGTTGTGTGGAACCACCTGGTCAGCAAGTAATAGAACCAGGATTCACATGGTCTCTTGGCTTAGTTTGGAATAAGCGTTACACTGCTTTCAACAATTGCTCATATGGCGGGTTCACGACGATAAGCCTTATCGAGGCAGGCTTATCGTCTTGAACCCGCCCTTCTCTGCAGAACACCTACCTACCTATTGGTGCATTGGTGTAGTAATAGTAAATGCTCATATAACGTTCATTATGTGCTGGGTATATAAATTCACTATATCCACTAATGTACTTAATTCCCACACATCTCTAAGAACATTTTTTTTATTATTTCAGTTTTATAAGTGAGCAATGGACATACATAAAGACTGAATAACTAGCTCTAGTCCTCTAGCTGGTAGACAGTGAGTGAGGATTCCATTTCAGGTACTTTTGACTGCTAATCTCACGCTCTTTACTGTCCTGGGCTACCAGACAAAGCCAGTTGTTCTCAGTGTCTTTTGACTAAGTCATTCATGATAAGCCTGCTAACATACAGATTTATGTTAAGATGCATACAGACCACTAGCTTATTTGACTTTTATGTCAGAGACCATGATAGACAAACAACGAAAAATATGTCCTTTCTCTGTCCTTAGGGTTATAATCCAGTGAAGGAGGTTTACCCAAACAAGTATGTTCACTCATGTTTAGTATGTGGACTTCTCCTCCCGTATATATGGGGACTCGTATATTTGGAGACTTTGTGGGTACCCAGAGATGAGAATGATGAATGTTAATTCACAAAACCTAATGTAATATTTGGGGCAAAGAAAAGTTGGAGTCCAACTTTGAAAGACAGTACACATTATCAGGACAACTAGAAGTGGGAGCTTGATGAATGTGATGTCTTGAATATTCTATAAAACCTAAGCTGCATGATCTGAGGCCTGAAAGAATGAAATCAATAGAGGGCAGCTCTTTTAAGCTACTTTGAACTTAATTCAATAAAAATTCCCATGATGTATTTATATAAGTAACAGTAATTTTAACCTTGTATGTGTACTTCTATCTTTGTTTAATTTGACCTTCCTAAAGTTAATGTGGTTAAATCTGACCCCTGATGCCTTCCAGATGTATGGTAAAAGAGTAGTAGATTAAATATTTTTTATCTATTTGGAAATGTAATCAATGTGTCATGGATGCCCTTAATAATGAATTGAATAAAAGGCACACCTTTTAATACTGAAGTGAACAAGGGCAAGCTAGAAGCTATATGCTCTATCACTGAAGTCATTTTGTTGAATTAAAGCTTTACTAATATTTTATGTACAGATTCCAATAGAACATATTTTTAAAATAATTATATATTTTACTTGTGAATAACAAAACGTGGGAAGGAAATGTTGTACCTATCACTTGCTCCATTGTCTTTAATTTTGAAACTAGCTGATGTATTCTTCTGGAAATAGAAGCCTGTTAAGCCACACCTGCTTGTACACAGCACAGAGGTGTGGTCAGGAATTATGTAGTATGTACTATGGCATCATTTTTTTTAATATGTCAAACATTTTGTCTGCAACTTTTTATTTGGGTATAACTTCAAGCCTACAGGAAAGTTGGAAACCGTGCATTCAGATTCACCAGTTGCTTGTTTTGCCCTTTGTGTGTGAAGGCGTATATAAAATATATGTTGCACATGTAAAACTAAGATGCATCATCTAATTTTATACACCCACGCAATTAAAAAATATTTGAGAGAAGGTTATAGATATGATGTCTCTTTTCCTCTAAATTCTTCAATGTGTAATTCCCAAGAGCAGAGGCATGCTGTTACATATGCACAGTATAGTGCTCAAAATTAGGAAAATTTACAATAATACCATACCACTGTATGGTCTACAGGCCATCGTTAAATTTTGTTCATTTTCTCAGTAATGTTTTGTGTAGGTATTTCATTCCTAATCCAGGATCCAGTCCGGGATTGCGTATCATATTTAGCTTTCATGTGTCTTTTCTTCTTATTGTAGAACAACTTTTCAACGCTTCTTTTCATTCATTACCCTAAATTTAGAAGAGTGCTGGATAGTAGGGTATGTCCTAAATTTGGGTTTGTCTGATTTCTCTTAATAATTACATTCATGTATTCGGAGTGCTTGAAGAAATACCACAGAATAGTGCTGCATTCTTCTCAGTGTATCATATCATAAAGAATATGATGCCAATTAGTCCCATTTTGGGTGACATTAACTTTGATTCCTTGGAGTGTCAGTGAGTTTTTTCTACTATAAAATTACTACTCTCACCTCAAAATTAATAAGTCATTCACAGAGAAAAAATTTTAAATGATTTAGCTATTCTCTTTTTTATCAAACTATTACTCCATAGTTTTAGAACCATTGGTGATTTTCCAAATCCAGCATTCCCTCTATATTTATGAATTCACATTCATATATGAGGCTCTTTCTCTTCCATATTTGTTTCTTTATTTATCTGTATTACTGTGCATTCATGCGTCTGTTTATATTCCATAAGTCTGTTACTCATTTTATTTTTATGTTCAGATTGTCTTAACTTTAGCCAGTGGAAGTCTCTTCAGACTGGCTACTATGTGGACATTTTGGACATGCCCTTATCTTTCTTTATACAGTTCCTTATTTTCTGGCACATCAAGAGTACCAAGTCTCTTCTTAACTCTCTCTGACCCAATGCTGGATTCAACCTTTCCCTCAAGTCACCTTGACTCGTTTGAAAGAACACTTACATTTAAAGGGCAGGATAGGAATGCTGTGTGTGTTTGTTGGTAAGGATATGTCATTACTTTTAACCCCTTTTAATAGGAAAAACAAGGAAAGTGTGTGTGTGTGTGTGTGTGTGTGTGTGTGTGGTGTCAGAGAGAGAGAAATCAAAAGGGAAATGAAACATTTCACAGATTCCTCTGGTAAAATGCTGAAGTCATGGGTATGTATCTCTTCAAAATACATGGGAGTTTATCTCTTCAAGAAAAGAAACTCAAGAATTATAATTGGTGTTTAAACAAATAGTGTTCTGATTGGTCTCCAGAATATTTTTTGGTTGGCAGCAAAGGCTATTTCTGGTACCCAGTCTAATAACAATATGAACTAATACTTCTTTTTTTTTAAAGATTTTATTTATTTATTTGACAGAGAGAGATCACAAGTAAGCAGAGAGGCAGGCAGAGAGAGAGAGGGAAGCAGGCTCCCCGCTGAACATAGAGCATAATGCGAGGCTCAATCCCAGGACCCTGAGGCTATGACCTGAGCCGAAGGCAGAGGCTTTAACACACTGAGCCACTCAGGCACCCCTGGACTGATACTTCTTTCCAGAGATTTGGCCATATACCCAGTAGAGGCAAATGAAATGAGAATGGTGAGGTTTCTAGGAGAGAACATATCTTAAAAAGGGTGAGTTTAAGAATAAGTTTGGGAATATCAGATTATTTAGGCTTTGAGTTTAAATAGTGCCCCTGCACATATAAACTGATTTAGGAAATAGACCTGACAGTTTTGAGTCTCATTTTTCTTTTGTTATCAGCTCTTTTGCTACTTTTCTTTCGCCTAAGATGGATACCCACCACCATTTCATTTATAAATAACTAAAACTTTGTTGTCTTAAAAGGCCTTTCTTTGTAAAGCACCCTTAACCTTGTTCACTCCATTCTGATGACATATAGTAAGGTTTAAAGTCCTACAAATTCCCTTTTAGCTCAAATATCCTCTGATGAAATCACATGCTTATGTTCTAGGAGATTATAATGTGTAAAGAGCTAAGACCCTCTGGGGCACTTGGGTGGTGCAGAGGGTTAAGCCGCTGACTCTTGGGTTTAATACAGGTTGTGATCTCGACGGTTGTGAGATTGAGCCCGGCATCAGGCCCTGCCCTCATCAGGGAGTCTGCTTGAGATTCTCTCTCTCCCTTTTCCTCTGCCCCCGCCAAACAAATAAATAAATCATAAATAGACAGATAGATAGATAGATAGATAGATAGATAGGAAGGACCCTCTGAAATATCCTGGTTGGTACATGGCTGTGTCTAGGTTGAAACTTAGGTCTCCTAATTTTGAATTGTGTGTAATTACTCCCACAACTGTCTCTTGTTTTATGTAATGAGTTCCTCCCCTGAGTATAAATGGTACAAATTCTTTTTCAACAAAATGTTTCGTGCAAAAACCTCAGGGCAGAAGAGCAGCAGATCCTCTCTGATTATACATATATATGACTTAATTTCTAAGATATCAAGTTTGAAAGGAGGAAAGCATTCAGGAGAGGACCTGTATGCTGCCAGCTTGTTGTGGTTTTTAATTCAATATTTATTAATTAGTATAGTCTGGTGCTGTGCTGGGCACTGGAGAGAAAGTAATAAGTAAGATACAGGGCCATTCTGCATGGAACTCAAAGACTAGTGAAGCCTATGATAAATATTATTTTGTAGACATGAAATATGACATAATGAAAAAAGTGAATAATTAAAGAAGGAGTCACAGAAGCAAGGCTGTTTGGCCAGCATTTTGAAGGATGAATAGATTTGTCACAGGTAGAGAAGAGCATAATATATCTTTACAAGGTAATGTGGACACTGTGGTGTTATGCCCAACTCCCCCTTAGGACTGAGGCATTTATTCTCGCATTTGTTTGGAGCAATGGGTTGTTGATAACTCCTGGATGAATATCTTTCTGTGACTTGCTTTCAGACATAATGAGATGCCTTGCTTGAGGTTATGGTTCCCCCTCAGAGTTAGCCTATGTTCAATGACTCAGTACTGACTGAGATTAGCTAAGGCTTCTCTAGAAAAGGCTTCACATCTTTAACTACCCAGTTCTACTTCTCTTAATTCATTTTGTTCCAGAAGGCCCACCCCAAATAAAGCTCAAATAAAGTTCTCTTTACCCAGGGAGAAAGGGACTGCTTTGTTCAAAGTACCAAGGGGATTCAAGAGTGGGGTTGAACAGGTGCAATACATGGGTTTGGTGAGATTGGAGGAAGAGAATGATAATGTGATGAAAGGAGAAGAGTAGAGCCTACTGGCACTGCTGAGGGATTCCAAGCTAATCTCATGGATACCAGGAGATTACTAAAGTGTGTCTTGTGGTCATGACAGAAGGAGAAGATCAGTCAAGTGGCCAGCCATTGGCAGGAACACAGATGATGATGGATCCCACTTCTATTTCCTCTTCCATCATTGGAATTTTCCATACTGAATCTTGTCTCTTGTTGAGAGAAAAAAAAAAAACATTTTTTTTAAAAGATGTTATTGTAGCATGTGAAAAGGAACAAGGTCATAGTTTCTCCTGTAAACTTTCAGAAATTATCTGAGAAACTTTCAAAAATTATCTGAGATTCATCCTGTAAGGGAAAACGTTCATACCACAAGAGGGAGAAGTACTGTGGAGGAATTTTGAAGAAGACAATAAAAGTAGTATATGGAAAGATTTTCAGATCATTTTTACATATTTCTTACCATCAAGTCTCAGGTAAAATATAATTGAAGACTTTTTTGTTTCTATCAGATACAATATTGTCTTCATCAGTGATACTTTACCTGTTATTTGAGGGGTTAGGAATATCTGAATATGATATGAAGTCTTTGCATATGCTTTTCTCATTTACTGTTTCCCTTCTTCCTGTCTGAATTTTGCGGTTACAAGGTGCTGCCACAGAAAAATCTCTAGATGTGGGATCATAAGACCTGAATTCTAGTCCCACTTCTTTGTTTTTCCACTAATTTGTATCTAATATGTATCTTTGTACCTAATTTGTATCTAATATGTAGAATTATAGCAAGTTTTACATTTTAAGGAGCACAGCTATATTATTTGTCTCTTGATTTTGGGAAGAATCACTTAGTTTTCTGAGCTTCAAGGGTTTTTTTTTTTTTCTTATAAGAAAAGTGGAGAAATTAATCCTTCTTGGTGTACATCTGAGGATCAAAGTCTTTTACGAAGTGTAAGACATAATATGGCTGGGAACCAGAACATTAAAGTCCTGGACAAATCAAGTAACTCATTTCACAAAGTGTTGGATGACTGAGTTTTAAAGCTTCAAGCTCTTAATATACTATTCAACACCCTGAAAACATAAAGTCGAGAGAGGGGAAAAAGTAAGGAAAGGACTACAGCTTCGTGGACAAGGACCTGAATGCCCATTAAAATGCATCTAGCAGAGGATATAAAACCAATGAGAAGGAGCAATTTACTTTTACTGCTGGGGCAGGAGTCATGCAACTATTTTTACTAACTATGGCTGTTCCCAAGTCTATCGGAGTTCCTAAAATATTTATGGTAGCTGTGTCTGTGCAAGGCGCTGTCTGTTGCAAGCAGAAAAGCTAACCTGTGGTGGAATATGTTTGTTGTCATTTTCTTGTCTGATAAGGAAAGCAGTGAAAATAGAGAGGAGCTGAGCAAAATCCTCATATAACACATCAAGAAAAGAAAAAAATGAGGAAGCTGTGGCACCATGCCAGGAGTAAGAGCTTTGCCAATTTGGCACTTTGCCTACCTCGACTTGGGGATTACCCTGTAGTGTATTAAAGTATCAGCTTTTTAATTTACCATATTATTTTCCAGATGTTTTTGGTAGAAAGGGACTTCTTAGCAAACACTTGAGTGCTTGTCAGAGAATTACACATTTAATATTACACTACTCATTATTTTAATTAATGACAGGAAGAACTTGCTTGAAGACAATTCTTAGTCACACAAAAAAGGATGTTAATATTTTATGAGGGGAGGAAATTATCTTTAACATTGATGAATTAGAATGTTCAGAAATTATAATAGGAATATTACTGAAAAAATGAGTCAGTGGTAGTGCCCTTTAATATAACACACTAATTCTGATAGAAAATTGATATGGAGGCATCGTGATGTAATATTAAGAATAGCATATAAGAAATTGACATGCACCATGCATGAAAGTTCTCTGAATAATAGTTCAGTTAGAATTTGGAAATAGATTTATATATAGTGATGGATGCAGGACACATAAATCCTATTCTCTGGTCTATGAGCAACGTTGTATCAACACCACCACTGTCATTTACTGAATGCGCCCTGTGTGTCTGGCATTTTGTTAACACTTTTCATATATGTAAGTACTCAGAGTAGCTGTTTATTCTTGCTGAAGAGAGTGAGGCTCATAGAATTTAAATGATTGGTTCAAGTTCATTGAGTAAATAAGTGGCCAATCCATTCTACAGTCTAAGTTTTGAACTATGTTATAATTACTTTTCTAAGTTTCCTGGAAAAAAATAAATTAAAAAAGCTTATGTCTCCAGCTTTCAAATGAATTGGCTGCTCTAGGAATTCTATTTGATCTTGTTCAACTGTAAAATTCTGAAGTTTGATTTTCACAATGTATTTATTAGTTCCTGTTACATGCTGGACTCTTTGCCAAACATGGTGCTTCCTGATCAGTTTCCTTCCAGTGTACTTATTAAATTTATCCTTCAGATCCTGTGTAATGTTCTCCTTGTTCAACCCTTTGGGTTCTAGCTGTGTAGAAAGTACCTTTCTTCCAAAAAATATCTGGAAAATGGTATGATAACTTTTATAGACACGGCACTGACTCAAACAAGGTAATAATGATGAAACATGTAACTTGAGATATGTGCAGTTCTTTTTATAGTAGCTTAAACTTGCGAGATGCTAATTTGCCCACTGATATCCCTCTGAGGTTACCACAGAATGATCAGTTATTTTGATACTCCTTTGTTCTTTTTAACTGGGCACCTATTTAGTAGCTCTCCCAACAGAGCTGTTTTTCTTAATTTTAAAGATTTATAACTTGGTATTGTTGGTGAGGTGGATCTTGAGAAATGTGACAATTAGTGCTAACCGTACCAGTCAACAAAACAAAAAGACAACCTACTGAACAGGGGAAGATATCTGCAAATGGTATATCTGATAAGTGTTACTATCCAAAATACATAAAGAACTTATAAAACACAACCCCAGAACAACAAATAATCCTATTGAAAAATGGGCAGAAGACCTGAACAGACATTCTTCTTTTTTTTATTTTTTTAATTTAATTTATTTTCAGCGTAACAGAATTCATTGTTTATGCACCACACCCAGTGCTCCATGCAATATGTGCTCTCCATCATACCCACCACCTGGATCCCCTAACCTCCCACCTCCTGCCCCTTCAAAACCCTCAGATAGTTTTTCAGAGTCCATAGTCTCTCATGGTTCATCTCCCCTTCCAATTTTCCTCAACTCCCTTCTCCTCTCCATCTCCCTATGTCCTCTATGTTATTTGTTATGCTCCACAAATAAGTGAAACCATATGATAATTGAGTCTCTCTGCTTGACTTATTTCACTCAACATAATCTCTTCCAGTCCCATCCATGTTGATGCAAAAGTTGGGTATTCATCCTTTCTGATGGAGGCATAATACTCCATAGTGTATATGGACCACATCTTCCATACCCATTCGTCCGTTGAAGGGCATCTTGGTTCTTTCCACAGTTTGGCGACCATGGCCATTGCTGCTATAAACATTGGGGTACAGATGGCCCTTCTTTTCACTACATCTATATCTTCGGGGTAAATATCCAGTGGTGCAATTGCATGGTCATAGGGAAGCTCTATTTTTAATTTCTTAAGGAATCTCCACACTGTTCTCCAAAGTGGCTACACCAACTTGCATTCCCACCAACAATGTAAGAGGGTTCCCCTTTCTCCACATCCTCTCCAGCACACATTGTTTCCTGTCTTGCTAATTTTGGCCATTCTAACTGGTGTAAGGTGGTATCTCAATGTGGTTTTAATTTGAATCTGCCTGAACAGACATTCTTCTGAAGAAGATATACTGATAGCCAAAAGACACATGGAAAGATGCTCTACATCACTAACCCTCAGGGGAATGCAAATCAGAACCATAAGGAGGTGTCACCTTACACCTGTCAGAAAGGCTTGAATGAAAAAGACAAGAAATAACAAGCATTGGTGGGGGTGTAGAGAAAAAGAAACATTTGTACATTATTGGTTAGAATGCAAATTGATGCAGTCACTGTGGAAAACAGTATGGAGGTTCCTCAAAAAATTAAAAAATTAGAAAGACCATATGATACAGTAATTCCACGACTGGGTATTTACCCAAAGAAACTAAAAACATTAATTTGAAAACGTATATGCACCCGTCTGTTTATTGCTGCATTATTTATAATAGCAAAGATTTAGAAACAACCCATGTCCACCTTTAGATGAATGAATAAAGAAGATGTGGTATATATGCTTATATACTTAACCATAAAAAAGAATGAGATCATGCCATTTGCCACAACATGGGTGGACCTAAAGGGTATAATGCTAAGTGAATTAAGTCAGACAGAGAAAGACAAAAACCATATGATTTCACTCATAGGTGGAATTTAAGAAGCAAAACAAATGAAAACCAAAGGGAGGAAGGGGGATACACATACACACACACCCCAGACTTTAAAATACAGAGAACAAATAGGTGGTTGCCCCAGGGGATGTGGGGGTGGGTGGGAATGGTTCAAATAAATAAAGGGGATTGACAGGTACAAAGTTTCAATTACAAAATAAACAGGTCAGAGAGATCAAAAGAATACCCAGGGAGAAGTGTCACTAAGATTGTAATAATGTTGTTTGGTGACAGTAGTGACTATACTTACCCCAGGGAATACTTAGGAATGTAAAGAATTGCTGAATCATTTAATTGTACACCTGAAACTAATATAACACTGTATGTTAATTATACTTTAATAAAAAGAACAGTATCTCTTATTAGAGTATTGTAGCACCATAGGAGAAAGCAGAGGGAGTAGTGAAGATATTAGGGGTTCTAATACCTTAGAAGCCTTTTTTAAGAGGCATTTATTTTAAAAATAATAAAAATAAATAAAGCTTTACAACTGTGTTATTCCTTTATCAGTGAGGTGAATCTTGGTAATAAGTGTTAATAGTACTAATGTTAGAAGATTATTTCTTTTCATACTAAATCAATACAAAAGCAAGTAAGACCTCCAAGGTCACTCTAATACACTGCCGTAATACTTTCTCAACTAGAAGAGAGAAAAGATGGAGCTATAGCTAACATGCATGTTAGCGGACACAGTAAGAGAATTTCTTTTTCATAGATGTCAAAATCAGCCATCACGTGTTTTGCACGAGAAAAGGGTTACAATAGTGGCTCTACCTAAATATCATGTGACTACTTCTGCAGTCTTATAATGTTGAACCCATCCACCCAATAGTCATCGCCACTCAAGTTTTCCTTAGGGCGTGATCATGGGCTCTCATACTCACGCTACCCCTGGCTCCTCTCAATCCAAACCAACGTCATTAGAGCACACTGAGATTCACCTCTGTGCTCTACTGCCACCTCCACAGTCACAGCCTCGGCCGGTCCTGAAGCTGTACTCGTATTCCTGGGTCTCCCTCGCCCAGCACAGTTCATTTTGCCACCTGACCCCCAGTGCTGGCTTGTATATCATTTTCCCATCCTAATTACTTTGCCCTTTAGAATGACTTTTTTTCTTTCAAAAATCATTATTTCAGCATTTCAAAAGAAGAGCATGGAGTATATTTGATGGTTTAAAGGATTTATAAGCAACAAAAGTTTACTTTTGAAACAGTTCAAGAACTGTGTGAGCATTTAGTAGCCTTATTTCCTCAGCTGGAGGGGGAAAGCCCAAGACAAATGCTGCTTTTATCATTTCCTATGAAAGCACACATAAATTCTAAATAAATACCTGAAGTCCGATATCGTTATATTTAAGGGATATCTGGTACTTACTTTCAGGACATAAGTACCAATATGTAGCTGTTACAAAAACTACTTAATTGTTCATGAGAATGTGCCTAAATCCATTAGTTGTCAAGTTCTAGGATATCTGCCAAAACACTAACCACCCTGAAGTCAAGGAAAGATGATTTCTATCCATCCTGTGAAGAAACTAAACTTCTAAAAGAGGGGCTGTTTACAGTCCCAGGAGTGTTTTACATCCAGTCAGAAAAATATAAGGACACTGGGTATATATCAATTTGCATTCTATCCAATTTGCTGGCATTGAGACTGGGTACCCCGTGTCTCAATGCCAGCAAATTGGATAACCTAGAAGCAATGGATACATTCTTAGAAACATACAACATACCAAGACGAAATCATGAACAGAAAATCTGAACAGACCAATACCAAGTAAGGAGATTTAATCAGTAGTCAAAAGACCTCCCAAGAAAGAAAAGCCCAGAACTAGATGGTTTCACTGGTGAATTCTACGAAACATTAAAAGAAGAATTAATGCCAATCCTTCTCAAGTATCGTTGCTAATCAACAGGGAAATCCAGTCAAAACCACAATGAGGTATCCCCTCACACCTGTTAGAATGGCTATCATAAAAAAAAAAAAAAAAGACAAGAGATAACAAGTGATGGCAAGGATGTGGACAAAAGAGGACAATGTGTGCAAGGTTGGGGACAATATAAATTGATGTAGCCACTATGGGAATGATGGTTCCTCAAAAAAATTAAAAATGGGATTACTAAATGATCCAGCATAAGTGCTAATATTTCCTCATGGAACTTAAAAAAATTAAAAGTAGAATTACTCTATGATCCAGCAATTTCATTTCTGGGTTTATAGCTAAAGAAAATGAAAACAGGATCTTGAAGAGATATCTGCACTCTCCTGTTGTAGCATTATCTTAGAATTATTCGCAATCACCAATATAGGGAAAATAATTTAAGTGTCTCTCAATGGATGAGTAGATAAATAAGATATATGGTGTGTGTGTGTGTGTGTGTGTGTGTGTGTATTTGTGTGTGTGTGTGTGTGTATTATTCAGACATGAGAAAGGATATTCTGCCATTTGCAACAACACAGGTAGACCTTGAGAGTATTATGCTAAGTCACAGAGAAAAGCAAATACTGTATGATCTTACTTATACATGAACCTTAAAAAACTCAAGCTTATAGAAACAGAGTAGAATGGTGGTTACCAGGGCCTGTGGGCCAGGGGAAAAGGAAAGATGTCAAAGAATACAAGCTTCCACTTGTAAGATGAACAACTTGTTGAGATCTCATGTAGAGAATGATGATTACAATTAATGTTACAGTATGGTGCACTTGAAAACTGTTCATCTCTCTGACCCTTTCAATATATACTTAACCTTTCTCAAGGCCTTCCATGCCCTAAAGTATAATCCTACTTCAACATCCGCTCAAATTCAAGAATCTTATCTTATACAGCAGGTCCAGGTATGGAAGAAATTCCTCAGGTATAGTTCCTTCAATACAGCCATGCAAGTGCAGTTCTTCTCAACCTATAGAAATAAAGAAACAAGGTATCGGCACCCCTATACACAGTAATAGATCTGGTAGAGGATCACTGCTATAGAGATCAAAATGTTGGATTTTCCTTGATTAGGTCTCAAGGACTAGAGCTGATTCCTCCTGTGCCCTCACTCAACCCTCCAAGATTTGGTTCTGATCTCTCCGTCACCCTTCCCATTTCATGAAAGCTACTATGTGTTTGCAGCTGAGTAGTTCTCTCCGCCTACTTCTTGTCAGTATAACTGGAGGTGTCTAAAGGTGTCCTTTTGTTCTGTACTCATTCAGTCAAAATCCTGGACTTTGGAAAACTTGGCGGGCCCTCTGTGAATCTTTCTAGGATCTACTCCTTTAGGAAAAAAAAAAAAAAACAAGCAAAGCAAACAAACACATAAATGTCTGTGAGGTAATCCTTTGCCTTTTCCTTCTATTGGGATTGCTGAAGACAATGTCCTTAAGCTTCCTGGAAGTCCTTTTGTTTCATTCAGAAGATACACACCTTCCATTCCTTTAGGGGGTATTTTTCCTACTAGTACTCTGAGATACCGCCTTCCATCTTTGTGATGGAGGTCTTATAGGAAAGATGTTACGATCATACCCTCAGCATTGGCTTCGGATCATGTTTTTTATCTGTAGAGACTGGGGAGTTTCAGAATCATCAGCTTCTGCCTCCTTTTTATTTAACTGTTCCCTTTTGATTTTATCGGTCTTCTCTCACTTTTCATGTAGAGAGCATCAGGAAGAAACCATATGGCACACTCACTGTGTTGGGAAATCTCTTCAGATTGCCTGCTTCATTAGGTACATTTTCCACATTCCCACATAACTGCAGGCAGCGTTGTTGCTAAATATTCTGCACCTGTACCGTTTCCAGTAACATTTACCTCACTCTCCCAGGCCCTTGCTGGAGGTGTCCAGTAACTCCTTCAAGACACAAGGCTTTCGCTAAAGCTCTTCTCAAATTCCAACCCCCAGTTCCAAAGCCACACCTACATTTTAGATTTTCGCAACAGCCAAGCTCTACTTCTAGGTACCAGAATCTGGATTAGTTAGCTCTTACGGCATAACAAATTATCCCGGAATGTAGCAGCTTAAAAAAATATTATTTACAGTTTCTGTCCATCTGGAATCTGTTAGCAGCCTAGTAGCTAACTCAGGGTCTCCCATAAGTTTACAGTAAAGCTGTTGGCTCTGTTGGGGGTGGGAAATCAATTTCCAGACTCAATCAAATGGTTGTTGGCATGGGCTCTTCCATAGAGCTGCACAACATTGCATTTTAACTAAGGAGATAAAGTGTGAAAGAGAGAGTGCTCATGACACAAAACATGGTCTTGGAAGTGATAGAGCTCACTTCTACCTTGTGCTGTTAAGCACACAGACCAATCGTGCCGCAGTGTGGGAGACAGCATGAGCATGCCAGTGCCGAGGGGCAGTGATCATTGGGGACAACCTTGGGGGCTGGCTACCAAAAGTAGGTCTCAGTCATAGGCAGAGCTTGGGTCATGAGAGAGATGATATAGAGAGATGAGTAGAATTAGGAGATTGAAAGTTTACCAAAATTAAATGGATGCTTGTCTGATGCCAGGTGCAACCTTCACTGCATTAAGGCTGGGAGGCTGAACAGGTTCCAAAGGTTCAAGAAGGGGGCATATACATATCAAGTGAATCTAATTTTTTGTGTAATAAATAGCTATTATGAACACTAAGAACAATCAAATAGAAGACTACACAGGATATTTAATATTCAATATACTGAATATTTTTATGTAGAACACCCTATTGTCTAGTAAGGTGACACTTATATCACCAGACTTCAGCTGATAATCCTGAGAGCCCCACTTACCTTTTTACTTAGTTCCACTTATTTCACCATTATGAATCTAGTAACTAAGGTACTAGAATGTATCTGAGAAAACATCTAATTGTCTTCTTACAGATGAGGATACTGATGGATTTAATTTGCTCTAAAATGTCCCTGTTAGTAGAGATGTCCTCATATTTTGTCCTATATACCCAGAATCAGGAAAGGACGAGACGTAGTCAAGTCAATCTACATTTCTCTTTTAAAAAAATAAAAAGGTAGATTGGGAATGGGTAGCTGTGGGGAAAGGGTGGACAATGGATTTCAAGCTTTCCCTAAGTACGCTAATTCAAAAAATTCTTTCTCTTCTGTGATTACCCAGAACAATCTGGTTTATACTATTTTTCCCCTTCATGTGCTATATCCTACATCTCTCTATTCATGGATATACCCTTTTCCAGGACATAAAACTGAAATATACACTTAAAAGGAATTAAAATATATTAATAATATAGACCAATAAAAAATTTATTGAGGTATACTTGTTACAAAGGGTCCTAAACAACTACTTTGATGGCTGAGTCATCCAAATTTCTGTATTTGTGAACACATAGGATATTGACTCTCCTATTGGTGTATGTGATATGGGATTGCAAAGAAGATGGAAGTGAATATTTAAGAATTTGCATATTTACACATTTTATGTTCTAAAGTAATTCCCTCACCAACTCTCTTTTTTGGGGTTTGCAAGTTATAGAAGTCCAGTTTTCTGGTTCACACAAATGCTAACCATTTCTCATGATACTTTATTACTAAATAAATCTAAGAACTTTTCAGAATCCCACCTTCATTTAGCTATTTGAAGAAGTTAAGAAAAAGGAATTACTAAATGAAGGGAGGCAGCATAAGCAAGCTCTATATTTTCCTTCAAGAGAGAAATCACTCTCGGCAAGGGGCTGAAGAATGATTTATTATCCAACTTGGTGTGATGTCACAGAGTGAATAGTATGGAGAAATCTACAAATAAATACTTGTATCAAAATTATTGAGGATCATTCGTACTTTGTAAGTTGTTTTTCTGAGATCATTAATTTCTTCTTTAATATATGTCTCTTTTATCATTTCTTAAAGTAAGGGCTCTTTTCAAAATACTTCTGATGCCTTAACACCAGAACACATATTGAATAGGGCTCATAGTGTCTTATTCTTGGGGTATTATAATTATCTGGCATATAAGCATGTACATTTTTCTGTCACTGAGGAAGTCTCAATGGGAATAATTAATAGAAAAATTATTCCACTTTAGTAAGAACATTTTTTTCTTTCTTTCGGTGGAAGACATTTTTTTCTGATTAATAATTCTCTCTGTACAAAAATATTTCCTAATATAATCACAGGTTTTTTTTCTTATTTTTCTTAACCTCAGACAACTAAGGGAAAGTGATTATGTTGACTAGATTTCAGGGTCTATTATAATTATATGCTTAACTGCTGTGAATTACAATATAAACCCTTTCTATTGCAGTATTGAGGAATTATTTTCAGTCCTGATAAAATATTACGCATTTTAACACACACGGTGCTTTACATTTGTTAACTGCCGTGGTCCCCATTTTTTCTGCAGGTGTTACTCTTGTTGCTGCACAATAAGTATGGAGATTCTCTTTGTCCCTTGCCTGATTAAAATAATGGAAAACATACAGTGCAAAGAATATTCCACTGCAATTCACTCATTAGCAAAGCTTCCTTTTATGACCATCCTTCTTGCAGTAGCTTCACAAAGAATATTAGTCTGTGTGCTCAGAGGTGATTTACAAAACTCATTAAAGATATGGAAATTATTTTAGCAACCATCTAAATTGAATTTAGGAGTGGTAATAAATCCAATGTATGATTTCAAACAATACACGTATCTTGTAAAGTAAAGCTTTACAATAAATATGGAAAAATAAGACAGGGTTTTCTAAGACAGACAAAATTTTAAATGTTTTTCATGATGTGTTTTAAGTTGGGACAAAAAAAATAATGATCCTCTCACTTAGGAAAGAGAATGTGGAAAGTATCTGAGGTTTTTATTTTTTTATATATTTTTATTTTTTTATTAAAGATTTTATTTATTTATTTGACAGACAGAGATCACAAGTAGGCAGAGAGGCAGGCAGAGAGAGAGGAGGAGGCAGGCTCCCCACTGAGCAGAGAGCCTGATGTGGGGCTTGATCCCAGGACCCTGGGATCATCACCTGAGCTGAAGGCTTTAACCCACTGAGCCACCCAGGCACCCCAATATCTGAGGTTTTTAGTCAGTAGGCCAGTTCTGCCCTTCTTTGGCTCCTGAATACTCTATACTTCAGGGGAAAATGAATCTAGTCATACTTCTGTTTGTACCATTCAATGACTAGCTGTTACTCCAAATAACAAAATGAAACAAAACTCAGTTATCTAAGTGGCTCACTAAATCCTATTTATATCTCCATCTTCTCTGTTGCTGTGTATGTTGTTAAATCCCATAACAACAGTCATACTGCACTTTCAGTCGTACAAAAGGCATGATCCCCGTGATCATGCATTGTTCTGTGATCTATCCTGGTGCTCCAGTATTCTTTTGCATTTCTTGATCTCACTTGGCAAACTCCTACTAATCATGTTCCCTCTTCCTTATTCAGAGTTTTCCCAGTATAAGTAGAATCTAAACTGAATGGGTCTTGTCTACTTGCTATCGTAGTCTCCTGTCCTTCCATAGACCATGTCACATTTTACTGCGTTTTCCTATTCCCTGATCAAACCCCTTGACTGCACTGAAAGCATTGTGAAAGCAAGTACTGTGTCTAATTGTTAGACACTGCATTCCTTACACAAGGATTGTGTATAACACACAGAAAAAGAAAAAAAAATCAATATTATCAGTTGCCTGGAAGAGTGAAGAAAAGAGCCAATGAATTAAAGAGTTTAACCTCGGTTTTCTGTTTTTAAATACTTGGATAAGATTTGTTGGGAAAGTCAGCCAGTTGCCTATTTCTAATGTCTCAGGCTCTCTCTTACTCTTTTCCTGTTCTCCACTTCCTCCTCAGGAACCCAATCTTGAAATTATTCAGGGGTGAAATGTGACACTTATCTCAGTGTGGTCAAGACATTATGTTTTGGCCAATGTGCTACAAAAAGAAACGCCACATGAGATTTCTGTGAAGGTTCAAGATTCAAGGTGGAGGAGGTGGGAGGAACCTTGTTTGCCTCTCTACTTTTCTCCTCCTCTATTCTATGTAAGAATGATTGGAATTCATGGTTGGAATTCCAGCATCCATCTTCAACCGTAGTGACCTTAACAACAGAAATGATTGTCAGACGACTGAGCAGAAAGGTAGCATAGCTTGAGTCCTTGGTATCACCAGGAAGCCATCAAAGCAGCCCTGGATTGGCTCTGTTCAGACTCATTTTACCTCAGAGAAAAGTAGACTCTTAATTTCCTTCAGTTCATGTGATTTTGCAATGTTCAATTTTATGCTACTGAAATTTCATCCGAACTTAGCATTATTAGTGAAAATCTCTTGAAGTAACCCATGTGAAGTTATTAATATGATGATATTAAACATCATTAAATATAGTGAAATGAAGTGGGAAAGATGTTGGTCTTTGTTTCTCTCAAGAATAAACTATCAACACCTACAAATCCAACGGGAGATCGAAGAGAGGAAGAACAGCAATTCTGGAAACAGAAAATCGGCCACTTTCTGAAAGGTAGGACTGGCGGAGAAGTGAATCGAAAGCGACGGGAGGATAGACCGCGGGGGAGGGGACGGCTCCCGGCAAGCGGCGGAGCAACGGAGCACTAAATCGGGACTTTTAAAAGTCTGCTCCACGGAGGGACATCACTCCAGAGGCTAAACCGGGGTGAAGCCCACGCGGGGTCAGCGTGGCCCCAGGTCCCGCAGGGTCACAGAAGGATCGGGGGTGTCTGAGTGTCACAGAGCTAGCAGGTATCGGAGCGGGAAGCCGGCTACAGAGACAGAGCCGAGGAGTGAGCTCTCAGCTC
>PISX010024222.1:0-28313 GCA_004024625.1 Mellivora capensis
AAATAAAATAAGACAAAATATAATGAAATAAAATGTACCTGATAATTTGTTTTTATTAATGTATGGTGAAGCCAATGGATCAGGAGAATATTGCCATGGAAAAGATATTTTGTTACAGTTCCCAAAAGAAGGGCACTCCATGCCACAGCCTTCAGGACTATACAAAGAAGAGCAACAAGGTTTAGGCAGGAGACAGAAGTGATAGAAAAGAATGGCCAGAGTCTTTATTGTTGCTGTTTATGTCAAAAAATTGAGCAAAGCAAAATAGAAAGGTGAGCAGGCTTGGATTGTATAGTTTGAATAATTTTGGAAGGCTCTAGTTTATAGGGGTAATCCCTTGTCTTCTAGTACCTGGTCCAGGGGTGATTTAGGACTGAAAGATAATGTCCTGGAATATAGGAGCCTGATAAAAGAAGGCAGAAGGAGGACATGGGTTTAGGATTTGTTTGTTTGCATATAAGAGGCTTGTTTATAGACAAGTTTTTTGCTATCTCTTCAAGTTAGCTAATCCTGGAAAAGGCAGTCCACCCCTGGCTACACAAGGCCCCCATGATGTCAAAGCATCACAAACTCAAAAAAAAAAAAATGATTAATGATTGATACACTCCTCCAACTGACTCCATGAAAACAGGGATCTATTTTAAATTTTCACCATTATACTGCCTTTCCTTTAACCAACCCACACCTTATTTTCTCTGATACAGTCTTCAGCTCTATTTGGTTCATGGGACTCATTCATTGGCATGTTCAGCACTGCCCTAGATTGGAAGCCTCTATTGACGTCAGTGTAATTATGGCCCCCATCAATTGATGAGAATTAAAATTAACTACCTATAGTGAATCTGAAGATTCTGGAGTCTATCAAAGAAAAAAATGTATGGCTGCGACATAACAGTAACACAAAATGAGCTTTATTAGGATGGTGCTTTGATACGTTGAATGCAAAGGAAAGGAGGGAGACTTCTGGAGACATAAGACCACCACCCAGAAGGGAATGAGGGTAAGGGAACTCCTAGCGAGAAGGGGAATTGGAAATAGGGCTTACATGTGTAGGTAATGCTGCTCAACAAAAAGATGGGAGTTCTGGAAGAAGCTGCTTGGAGTCTTCTGGCTCAGGGCTTCTCTTATCTATGACTAACAAATGTGTGCAGTTTCACAAAGTCTGAAAAGCAGGCAGGCTCTAAAGGGCTAAAAAATGCTTATTTGGGGGACACCTGGGTGGCTCAGTTGGTTAAGCGGCTGCCTTTGGCTCAGGTCATGATCCCAGCGTCCTGGGATCGAGTCCCACGTCGGGCTCCTTGCTCGGCAGGGAGCCTGCTTCTCCCTCTGCCTCTGCCTGCCACTCTGTCTGCCTGTGCTTGCTCTCTCGCTCTCTCTCTCTCTGACAAATAAATAAATTAAAAAAAAAAAAGAATCTGTTTCTGAAAAAAAAAATGCTTATTTGGGTTGTATTTAAAATAACGAGGTGTAAGAAATAAAATAAATAAAATAATTAGATGTATAAAATTTACCTTTTATACCTCTGAGTTTTGAGCTAATAGTCCCAGTCTCCTATGAAGAAGTAAACAAAATGCCAACATATAGGGTCCACCTTTGCCTCATTTATATAACACTAGCACATCTATTCCATAAAAATTTTGCATGTTGAAAGTTAATACAGATGGTCTTCTCAAAAGACTACACGAGATTCATTCACACTGCCACATCTAAACTCTATCACGGTGCTCCTTATTCTCTCCCTTAGCCTGTGCTTGATCATTTCTAATTTTTACCTGCCTGGAGATGCAGAATATGAAATGAGAAGTGTTAATGTTAGATGTAGAAGTTACCAGTTAGAAGTCAAAATCTTTTTGATACATGATCCGTACATATAATTTATCACATGTAATTTATAGATAGGTACAAAATATTTTTCTTGATATGAAATATTGTTACAGCAACATTAAAGTAGGTGCTAGATCAAAGAGAGGATATACGACATGAATAAAGGTCATTCTGGGACCCTTCAGCTTTCAGATTCTCTAAACAATTAAATTGTTACAAATGCATTCATAGTAAGGAAAATTGTTTTCATCATGATAAAAACCACTGATATGTTCAAAGACATGATACATCAACTCATAAGAAGCTCTTCTTATCAATAATATTAACACTGACAACATACTTTCCTGGCCAAGTGCTTTATGTATTCTTCATTTTACTTCCTTTCTGTAAAGAAATATAAATTATAAATTAATTTTTACACCAACATATTTTATGATAATGATATGAAAAGATCCTTTTCCATTGGATCTCTTTTGTGTTTCTTTGTATATTTAATATCATTTTCTTCCCTTCTCAATTGCTTTTAACTTTATACCTTTGCTGTGTATTGAAGTAACTCGGGATCTCTCTCACTTTCAGCCTCTTTCTCTTGAGCATGTGTGTGTGTGCATGCACACTCCCAATATCTTTTCTTTGTATTCCAGCATCTTTCCTATATTACAAGGGCTGTCACATTAGCGATTTTTATTCATAATAATTTTATATCATATTGGCATTTGTTTTCATTAATATGACAAAAACCTCATTAACAAAGTCTCTTATTAGCATTTTGTCAGAGAAAATAGTTTCTTCATTTTATATTAGCACCATTATATGAGATAACAAATGACTACTTAAAATTTTTTACAAGTCCTCCATGTGAGCAGTGGAACACTTCAGCACAGTAAACGGAAGGACACTGTAGTACCATATCTGCCTTTCTTCTAAGATATTCGACAACAGCATAATAGTTACAGCAACAGCAATTAAGCACTACAGTTGTGTGCTTGATGTTGTATTTGCCTTTTTCATCGTTCATCACCTATCTTAGGTCCTAATAATTTATTCCTAGAAGTGATAAGACTAAAAATAAAAGAAAAAAGGGATATTTATATCTAAGCACTGGCACTGATAATTATATCTTTAAAAATGTTTACTCTGTTCCTCTTGCACCATTGATAAAAACAGATAGTGATATGTATTACTGTCAATAAGTACTATCTAGACTAGTGATGTTGGAGAGAGGATCAAAGGAAAAAGAGCTGTATGTGCAGGGAATGGAATACACATAGTTTCATTTGTGTAATTCACCCATTGATAAAAGTAACATCTATGTTACTATGTCTTTGGAAGGCACAACTGTCGTGAGACAACTCAAGAGAATAAACAGGGACGCCTGGGTGGGTCAGTTGGTTAAGTGTCTGCCTTGGGCTTGGGTCAAGTCCCACGTTGGGCTCCTTGCTCAGTGGGGAGCCTGCTTCTCTCTAGGCCTGCTCTGCCTGCTCTGCTTGTTCTGCCTGTAGCTCTCCGTGTTTCTGCTCTCTCTCTTTCTGACTAATAAATAGACAAAATCTTTAAAAAAATTTAAAAAGAGAATAAACAATCCAACTTAAAAACAGAGAAGTACAAAAGAAGCATAAAGAAAAAAGCAATAAAAGTATTAAAAACAAAGCTTTAGAGCTAGATATATCTAGATTTATTTCCCATGTTGGTCACGTAATTCTATGATGATATTGGTCTGGATCTTTACCTTTCTCCATCGAGGTAGTGTAGATAGTATTAACTCTGTCACAGAGTTATTGTCAGAATTAGATAAAACTGTAGATGTAATGCCATATATATATTGCCTGGTGCATAATGAGTTCAAAAGAAATGCAATTTTTTAAACATTATCTTCTCGATTTTTAGATCAAAGTATTCTAGGGTCAAAACAGTCCCTAGAGATAATCTAGTTCTGTGTTCTGATCTCTCACTAGATGTTTTATGCCTTTGGTCATTTGCTCAGTACTAGGAAAGAAATATATTTTCAGATTGTTGGCTTATATTTGGGGCAACTTAAGTTTATACTTGTACAACAACTGTACTTAGGATTATTACCATGAAGATATTATATTCTTAAACTTCTTGATTTATATTGTTAAATATATAAAAGCAAATGTTCTCCCAAAATGCTATCTCTCTTAATCTCATTTTGTATTAAAGATAAATTGCAATCTTAAAAATTCCCATATATAAAATTAGAAGTGAAGAAAGGAGAGAATGAACTTGAAGTCAAATGATTTCATACATAAAAGCAACCAACATACAGAAAATACACCCTTTAAAGAAGGTAGATGGCAGATGGTTATCATTTAATAAACATTTTTAGACAGGCAGAAAAATGTTATTCATTTGATAAGATAATGGAAATTTTTTTATCTTGATTGAAATGTTTAAACAGGAGTATATGTTTATCAAAACTCATTTCAGAATTAATATATCCATATTTCACTGTAAATAAATGTAGCTTAATTTTTTAAATTTTATTTTATTCTCCATATTCCAAAATTAATTGTTTATGGCAAAAAATTGAGCAAAGCAAAATAGAAAGGTGAGCAGGCTTGGATTGTATAGTTTGAATAATTTTGGAAGGCTCTAGTTTATAGGGGTAATCACACCCAGGGTTCCATGCAGTATGTGCCCGCCTTAATACTCACCACCATGCTCATAAGGGATCTAAGGTCATACCCATTTCATATCTTGATTATAAGTCAAACATTAGGTTCAATCTAGTTTTCAGGAGGAAAAAAGTAATCTTTATGTAGGATAACAAGGTTTGGAAATAAGTAAATAAAGATGCAGTGTTTAGGATAGAGAGAAAGAAAACTAAAAATTCTTTGTTTTGATTTGTAGAAGTTTTGCCTTGGTATTGCATTTTGGTCTCTTCAAAAAGAAAACAATACCTTCATTGACTTTTATTTAACTTTTGTCTTTTAGAATGTCTTTCAGTGGAAAAATCATATAATCAAGTTAATGAAAAACCTAGTTGTGCATAATTATTAAGTATTAAGTATTCTCTTGTTTATGGTTTCCAAATTTTATACTGTAGAATGTTTACACTGTAAAAAAAAAGTCTGAAATATTGACAATCCCTTGGTATTCACTTGGGTGGCTTGATGCTGGAGTACATGCTCTTAACTATTAACATGTTCCATTTTCATGCTGGCCTAAATGGGGGTGGGGAATACTGGATTCTAGACTTGACAGAGGTTTTTTTTTGTTTTTTTTTTTTTTCAATGTGCTCTTTGTTGCTATTTCATATCATTATTCTGTGTTGCTATTTCATATCATTATTCTGTGATCTATTTTCTGGAAATCTATGTTAGGCTCCAATTAAACACTTTTGGCCCAGGATTACACTGGGCATTTGCTGAACACAGAGAGCCTGTGGACAGCTGAGGTTTGGAATCATGAAGAATGTTATGTTGGAGTGAAATCAAGAAATAGTGCATAGAAACACATACAGAGGAAAATGTATTTGTTCAAAATGAAAGCTAAGAACAAATTCTGGAGATTAAAAAGGATTTAATCCATATATGTCATGAAATAAAATTGTGAATTCCATGCAGAAACCTAATTGAAGTTATGAGTTTGATGACTTCTATAGGCTAATTTTAAGAATGGATGTATTAGTCATGGTTCCCCAAATAAACTACATATATGTCCATATAATGTATATGTATTTATATCTATATATATAAAATATTATCTATATATGTATATATCTTATTGGTTCTGTATATATCTATATATTGATCTATCTTCTATTGTGTGTGTGTATGCACACACACACACACACGGAACTAATAGAGCATAGACAGAGAAATATAGGCAGAGAGAGAGAGATAGGTATAGAGAGAAAGATAGAGAGATTGATACAGAACAAATAGGAGATATGTATCTATATTTACCTCTCTATATATATTCTGTTTCTCTGCAAAACCATAACTAGATAGATAGATAGATAGAAGATAATCATGAATACTTGACTCAAGTGATTATAGAGGCTGAGAAATCCCAGGATCTGCCATTGACAAGCTAGTAAACAAAAGAAATCCAGTGGTATAATTTAGTCCAAGCCTGAGGACCTGAGAACCAGGGAAGTCAATGGTATAAATGCCTGTCAAAGGGCAGAAGAAGACCAATATCTGAGTTCAAGTAGACAGATGGGGGAAATAAAAGGTGATTTCTTCCTTCCTCTGCTTTTTGTTCTACATAGTCCCTCAGTGGATTGGATGATGCCCGTCCACGTTGGGGAGGGCAAATTATTTTACTGTGTATGTTAACTTCATCTGGGAAGACCATCACAGACAGAACCAAAATGTTTAATCTGAGTCAAATAGATATAAAAAAAATGACCATCACAAATGGGGTTCTTTTTGATGAAAACTCTTTCGTTGCTCTGAGGAACGCCATGATACTCCAGAAAAGTGGTCCACTTTTCTGTGATTTCCCAGAGTGTAATTGGAATATGTAGGAGAGAGGTTTATTCTCGTTAACTAACTGATATTGCTTATATTTGATCCCCATAGGACCCACTTTCCAACTTAAGAGGGGATGCATTTTGTGCACAAAATTCAAGTTCATAATTGAGGAAGACAGTCATTTATTTTTTTCGTAAATACAAAAAGCTAGAGAAGGGCATGCATACCCTTAATCAAAGATGTATAGCGGACAGGAAAATATGAACAAAATGAACTTGAGCTCTGAATCATACAGCATCATACAGTGTCACACACCATCTAAATTAAATATCAGAGCAGTTAGGATAAACACAATCAAGTTTCAGTTTTAGCTGAATAGGATAGAATTTTAAAGTTACTCACACATCAAGCTTTGCATTGGTTGTGTCTTTTCAGAGTATGTTTATTAAAATTATAAAACCTTGCACAGAATTTGGTAATTGTGTAAGTGTTGCACAAAAACTAATACGATATGCAAATATAATGTCATATTGTCTCATTAGCCATGTGTGAATCTTTATTATAATAAACCCCATATCTAATTTGGAGTTTTTACATAATTTATTTTAATTTGTGGATGAAAGATCTGCATTGTAATTACAAAATTTAATTTAATTAAGTCTTCCATCTGATAAGAGGATTTATGCAAATTTATACATACCTAACAAACATCAAAGCCTATGGGACTGTTAAGCTAAGTTTTACCCTGGTTTCCAATATTTTACTCTCAAAATACAATTTTGATATGTAACAGTGAAGATAAATAGTGATGCTCTGGAGCAGGTATTACATAGTAGAGACTCCTCAATCCCCCTGTTTCTCAAAGTTGTTGAAATCACATCTGCTGAGATATCCTTAAAAATAGTAGTATTAAGTTACAATAAAACTTTCCAATTGAAGACACTTTTAACATAATAATGCTGTAAGGAAAATGCAGATACTTGCACTCAATTTAAAGATGAGAAACTTTTAGGAAGCTTAAGACTGATTTCTGCAAGAAGCACTCAATTGCTAAACTGAGAAACTAGGCTCAGATTCTAGTCTATATTGATCTTTATTTTTCTAAATGCCTAGAGCATGTTCTATACTACCCACATTGACTTTTGATGATAGGATGTCTTAGATTTTCTAAAATAATTCCCTGAAAGCTAAGTCACATCTACTCCATAGGATTAAAAATCTACTGGAAAAATTACCTCTTCTTTATCTATTATTATACTTTAATTCAGAAATATCACTGGGCATTTATGACTCAGACTACAAAAAATATTTTTTAAGATTTATTATTTATTTGTTTATTTATTCATTTGAGAGAGAGAGAGTACGTGCATGAGTGAGCAGATGGAAAGACAGAGGGGGAGGGAGAATGACAAGCAGAAGCAGACTACACATTGAATGCAAGCCTCTTGAATCTCATGACTCTGAGATCAAGACCTGTGCTGAAATCAAGAGTCAGGTGCTTAACTGACTGGGCTACCCAGGAGCCCCCCAGAATTGCAAGTATTTTATTTTTTATTTATTTTTTTCTAAGATTTTTTTATTTCTTTATTTAACAGAGAGAGAGATCACAACTAGGCAGAGAGGCAGACAGAGAGAGAAGGGGAGTAGAGAGCTCCCTGCTGAGCAGAGAGCCAGATGTGGGGCTTGATCCCAGGATCCTGAGATCATGACCTGAGCTAAAGGCAGAGGCTTAACCCACTGTGCCACACAGGCGTCCCCACAAGTATTTTAAGTACATTACCACATGTAATCATTTTAACAACCTTATGAGATAGAAGTCATGTCTCTCCCCCCTCCTTTTTTTTTTTTTTTTTTTTTTCAAATGAGAAAACTTAAGACACAGGGAATTTAAGGAGATTTCCTAAATTTATTCAAGTAGTAGATGGGAGAATCAAGATTCAACTGCTTCCATGTAGACTAACTTTCCCCAATTTGGGATACATTCAAAATAGGGAAACGTTTAAAATGAATTTAGATTAATTAGTGACTTTCAATATAATGGAGGGAAAATTAAAAATAGTAGAACTTGGAATTGCAAGAGTTTAACAACAATCACAGTGCTTGGTTTCCATGTTAGTTTCACATCAAAAGTGCTCTTTTTCCTACATTGTAACATTTTAATAGAATGTGCTGCTTTAAAGTGTTTTTTGTTGATTAAAACAATTTAATGAGGACAATACATAAACAATGTTTCCATTCCAAATCTGATCCTATATGATAGGTTAGAAATAAATTGACTTTGTTTAAAGTAAAAAATGTACTTGACAGTTAAAGAGTGTTCTCATTTCTTAGAACTTATAGAGGTGGGAATTCAATAAAAATAACTGGAAAAATTCCACAAAAGCACTCCTTCACCAGAGGCATGAAACTCAGAGATAAGTGTTCCAAATTTCAAGCCAATTGCTCTAAAGCCTTGCAAAAGTCAGTGTGTGAAAGCAGGTCATTTGCACTGAACCACTGCCAACATATCAGAGTAAAACATATTTCTTGTTGAAATGTAAATGATTGGACTCTGAACTCTTTCAAAACATGTTGCCATTATAGGGTATTTGAGGTGACTGTTTGATCTGTGCTAAAAATAAAAACCATAGACACTGACTGATCTCAGTTTATTGCTTGGAAACCACTCTTCTGTGGGGGAAATGGCCTTAGAGCTGGAGATTTTGAATTTCTAGTTCTAGTCTTTATATAGTGGAAATAGCCTTGTAAATTTTAAACTGACTATGTATAGAACACACATCTCCATGACAAGGATGTCTTATACTGTACAACTAATTTTATAGTACAAATGGAGTTTGTATTGAATTATCTATTTAATACTGAATCTCAGTAGTTATTCTAGGTAAAGTTATTCCTTTCCATTAACACCAACAGATTGAGGATTAAGAATATAATTTATGTTTTCAGGAAATAAGTACATGTTTATAGACAATGAGAAAGGTATTAGTCCTTTCTACTACTCCTACATGCTCTCACCCCACTTCTGTAATTCTCTATTCTGATTGGTCTGATTCCATGATGCTGACTTACCCTATTAGTTATCACAACAGTAACTATGTTAGCACACTGTACATAGATGCTCTTTTCTTCCTTTCACACAGTACATTTTATCTGCATTGCAAGACTCAGTTATCTTTTAGTTTTTCTCTCACCAAGAGAAGTAAAGAAATATGAATTCTGCATAAATGGTAAGCTGACCCAGCCAGTTCTGGCACTTCATTCTCTCTTTCCATTGGCAGTCAGAGGATAGCTAAAACCCTGAACTTAGGTTTAGGCTGTAAGGGATGAAAGGAGATCTCTTGGGCTTAGGTAGCCCTTCTAAGCTTGAGAAATAAATAAAAAGTTGTGGTACAAACCTAAATAAAATAATGATTTCCCCACTATCATGTTTCTTGTGCATTTATCTCTCAGATGAAGCATAAAGCAAAGGGTAGCTGGGTCAAGATAGAGTTTGTGTATTTCTGGGCTTGATACCTTCTAATACTCTGCACTCTCATAATCATTTATAATTTCATCCACTGCCTTTCCTGCTATTACCAATATTCTGTTGAGCATTATGTGTGATGGAAATGTACTCCATTCATTCTTTTATAAGCTTTTTTTAATATCACTTATGTTCATGTGCATAATAATCTTGTGGAGATAACCACATTTTGGTATCTGGCTTGGCTTCCTGCAGGGTTTAGTAACTATAGCTTACTGCATTCTCACAAGTAATCATCACTCAGGAGCACTGAGACTTCCTATAGAGAATGGGTGAATTATGGCTCTGGCTTGGGCAAGAGTAGAACATCTGAGTAGGAAAGCTGGTAAGAACAAAACTAGAACTCAATTTTATTCATGCAAATAATCTCATAAAATAACATGAACCAATTCTCCAATAAGCAGCCATTTGAAATTATGCCAACCACTTAACCTCTCCAGAAGTCAGTTTCTTCTTCTGTGTTACCTGATGTTTAGATTAGCAGAGAAGCAGCCCTCTAGCCCGAATATATTATGAACCTGAACTTAAACTCCTAAGATGAATACTTTTTGTTTCTCCACCTGAACTGTAAGTATCCTAGAATAAGTAGAAAGTTAGTAGAAATCTAGAAAAAAAGAGATAAGGAAAGGATCAAAAAAGAATTAGTCCAAAGAATCCTTGAATCAATGGCTGAATTAGAGTTCATCCACCTCAAATACATGCCAAGCTGTGATTTAGGATACAGCCAAAGGATTAGGGGCACAGAGGAAGAGTCTTCAGGTGAAACAGAGGAAATTGGAAAGAAAGATATCTTGGAAGCACTAAATTCCTTCTGGTCATTTCTGCACTGTTATTTTTAATAGCTGAGGTTGGTCTATGCCGTGGATGCTACATTAAAAGGTCTTGACCTTTAGGAGGCTTGAAATGTTAGTCTTATTATTGTTATTTTCACTTACTTTCTTCTACCTTATAAGTAAAGGAAAAGGTTTCTTTAACAAAACTCCTTTAAGAGGCTTATTGGTATATTTGACATGCTTGAAATCCTACCCATGCAGTTGATTCCTTCAGCTTGAGACTTTAATTTCTGCAAAAATATAATCTGCTATGAAAGAAGCATGGCTTTAGCTTGAGTGTTTTTGGTAATAGGAATTTATATGGAGCTACCATGAAATCAGGAGCCCCAAAGAGGAAGCAGGAGTAAAATAATCAGGAAAGGAGAGGTATGGGTGAGGGTCACCCTATCTGGATTTCCCTGTCAGAAACCCTTCTTAATTATCCCCTTTTAAATGGATGCAACTGCACACAAGCATCACCTTACTCATCACACTCCCTAAAAAGCTTTTAAATTTTTTTCCCAAAGAAAAATTACAACCTCTGTGTCAGCTCAATAAATGGTATGCATGACTATAAAGCCATCTTATATGACAAGGATAAATCTTTCAAGCAAAACCTGCTTCCCATTCAAGATAGGGTTACAACTGCAATAACATTTACAGGATTTAAGAGCTGAAGTGTGGAAGAAAAAGACTTCTCGGGGGATGTATTTGGCTCTGCATTGGCCCAAACTAAATACCCTAAACCCAAGAGGGGATTGTGAATCTACCTGTTATTTGCTGTAAGTTTCAAAAAGGGGAAAATGGGACTAGTGAGTTTGCGTTATTAATGTAAAAATATGTGTGGTGGTATGGAGGAAGAGGGAAAATTTGCTAAAATGGGAACTATTTTTTTTTTAATTTTTAAAAAACATTTTAGGCATAGCAGATCAATCAGCTAAGTGTATTTACTAAGATCATCGGAGGTCTCTACAACCGCTTTTCCCAACCTTATTTCTGCTATAACATATGTGGCAGTAACATGCGTGTGCTTGAGAAACTCATGGCAGACAGGTTATGTCCTGTTTAATAAGAGAACTATGCGCTCCTGTAAAACTGAGGATGAACTACCTTTGTCTTGACCTCCTGGGATAAACTGTCAGTACCGTGTGGAGGTGAGTGGTTGAGGGTCACCTGCATGACATATAGTCGAGACTTGGTGAATGCTCACTGCCTAAACGAGTCTAGGGTTGTACAAACTGCATCAAACTCTCAACACTTTCAAAGAATGTGGGTTTCTGGGGGCAAACTGAAGCAAGAGAAATAACAAAGGAGAGAATCTTTTTCAGTGTAAATATGTATTTTGAGGAAAGACAGACTCCTACATTTTGAAGCCTCTGTGTTCAAGATTATTTCCATTCATTCTTTCAATAAATACTAAGTACCCCGAATTACTACAATATATTCTAGAATCAGCACGACAAAGATGAGTGTGATAGTTTCATCTTTAAGAGTTCACATTCCCTTGAGAATAATTGTCAAGTAGACAAAGACGTATTTAGTACAGTAGATCCTTTTCTGAAAAAAAAAAAAAAAACAACAAAAACCACAAGATAGAGTGTGGTAGAATAATTTTAAAATTAGAATAGCTGTTCTCTATTATTTAAGAATCTCATAACTGGGTGGAGACACTTTTACTTTTGGGGGCCTAGTTCTATAATCCTATAATTCATGATAAATATGTATCAAAGACAAAGAGATTTGATAATTAAACATATTTGTAAGTTTAATTGTAGTTATATGCGGAAATTGATAAAACTGTTTTCTTTACAATTCTTTCAAGAGAAAATTCAATATAAATTTTACCACTGGGATGCCTGGGTGGCTCAGTTGATTAAGCAACTGCCTTCGGCTCAGGTCATGATCCTGGAGTCCTGGGATCGAGTCCCACATTGGGCTCCCTGCTCAGCAGAGAGTCTGCTTCTCCCGATGACCTCTCTCCTCTCATGCTCTCTCTCATTCATTGTCTCTCTCTACCTCTCAAATAAATAAATAAATAAATAAAATATTTTAAATTTTACCACTGAATATGCTGCAATTCTTATTCCTTGACCAATATATGAAAATGCTGCTAAGACCTAGAAAGATTTCATATCCTCATTCAGGAGATGAGGTGTTTTTCTGAAATCTGAGTGGGATGCCTTCCTTCCTTCCTTCCTTCCTTCCTTCCTTCCTTCCTTCCTTCCTTCCTTTTTACCCTTATGTGGGACCCAAGATGAATTTTTTAATGTCAGTATGGCATTTAACATTTGAGAACCATATCTGATGAGTCTATTAGACCTTTACAAGTCCACTTCCTAGGGCCTTTTTCAAAGGAGAGCCATAGATATTCTGCAGTAGGCAAGAAGGAATCATAAACTCTTGAAAAAGACGGAGTGGTTAAACTAAAGGCATTAAATTGGATGGAATGAGGAAAGTAATACAGTGAAAATGGCTTATCGTGTTAGTAACCTTGTGCTAAGAGGGGCAAGCTCTGTTGGAGTTCATGATGGAAGCCCCACAGAAATTATCAAAATGAAAGAAATCAGAGCTTTTTAAATGTGAAAGTTTCGATCTGAAAGCTTGTTTCCGTTATTGTTCTTCTTCACACACAATTTCCCAAAGTTGAAAGGACTAAAAAAGTAACACTGTATTCCTTCACTCGTTTATGTACCTTTATCATATGGGTGTTTATTTATAGAGAAATAACAAAAGCCTCTACAAACTCTATTCTTCCTAAATAACCACATTTTCACAACCATTATTTAAAAAAGTATTGAATAGATTTTTTTAATAGACTCTTTTATTCCTTCCCATGGGAGTGATCACTTATACCTGTCAGATGTGGGAATTGAGCAGGATATAAATAAAGCAAAGAAGCAAAAACCAAGAGCTGAATAAAATATACCCAAGAGGGAGAGAAGATGTTGTGGATGCTGGTCTAGTTGTAGGTGTGGAGAGTGATATTTACTTAATCTGATTGGTAGGCACAATGTATCAGGAATATTGTGTTCTCTGGCTAATGTCCAAATAAAATGTTATCAACTGGGAGTTCAGAATGAAATTCTACTTTATGTAATAACAGTGGCTGGGAACCCAGGGTGCATATAACACTAAATGTACAGGCAGACTGGGAGGAGGGAGGTGGTCTCAGCAGTAGCAGGGCTCCAATGATGCTCAGGGACAGACCTCAACATCTGTGACTAGACTTGGGAAAATCATCGTAGGATTTATTTCTAGGTGGGAGCAGAACTTTAAGCTGGTAACCAGAGTAGGAATTTAGAAGCAGTGATAAATGCCTTGTTAGAGCAATAGGAAAGAGACACAAAATGTTAAACAATAACAAGGTCCTTAAAAAATTCAAGAGATGCCAGGAGGAGAAATGTGTGTAAGTTTTGAAAAAGATGCATAGACACTGATTGTTGTAAACGGTCTTCTGCGGGGAGAGAATTGTTTTTAGCTAATGCTGTTGGCAGTGCAATTTGAACTTTACTTCCTTTTTTTTTAAGATTTTACTTAGAAATTTACTTTCCTTTGAGTCTTTCATTATAGCATAATGGCAGGTGCTATGGAGAAATCTAAAGAGGTGCTGTGTGGTCACAGAGGAAGTGACAACGACCTGCAATTTGGAGGAGGTGTTTTTTGTATATCTTGAAAAACATTTCAGAGATGTTTGTAATGAGGAGATGTATCGAAGACAAACAAAATGCAGAGGTACATAGTTGTGAAAAGGAAGAGGTGCTTTGTGGAGCTGGATGTTCAGTTGAGTCTGGAGAGCTGGAATTGAAGGGAAGAGAAGAGAAGAAAGGAGTAAATAAATGCAATTTTGTTTAAAAGCAGGGGTGAGAGAGTATAGCTAGGATCATGTAAATTCTAGAAATCCAGAAAGATATTTAAGCTGGTAACAATTGTGATCAGATCAAATTGTAAGAAAATTATTTCAGTAACAGAGTTGGAGAGCTCTGAAGGAGAAGTGTACCCTACTGGAAAGATTTATAGAATTTAAATATATAGATGAAGAGCAATGTAGAGAATCTTTTAGATAAATGCAATGATAAATAAAGACAGAGGAGGATAGTGGATGAGAAGGATAGTTTGGTAAGTAGTATCAATCATGCGGGGAAGAATGCACAAAGGGAAAATGCTCTGAAAATCATATGAAAATGAATGTAATAATTACTTTTTGTTAACTTGTATTTTTTTTTCATGCCAAGCACTATGTTATACTTCTTATGTTCATTCTCTCCTGTTGTTCATAGAGCTACATCATGAAGTAAAAATTATCTCCAATTTTAGGATGAGGAAATCAACATCCAAAACACAAGAATTAGAAATAGTATTAAAATGGTTTTCACCTCTAATGCAGGGATAGTAACGATGAAACCACTATTATGTTCATAGAACTGGAATCTAATTGTAGAAGTAGTATACATTTTCACAAATAGGATTAGAAACATAACAAGCAGGCAGGCATTACTGCCTCAGAAGGTAGCATGAACCATGCAATTATAGAGAACTTTGTTAAAAGCATTCATTTGACACTCAAATTACTGGGAGAGAAAAAAATGATCACTTTCCTTGAAAAAGCCTCTTTTATAGATGGAGTTATAAGATCTAGACCATTTTCTTCTGAGAAAGAAGAATCTGAAAAATGATTAGAAGACTTGGTGATTGAGTTTTATGTCTTTGTTTAGAAAGAAGCAAAGCCAAGTGTGAAGTTTGGACCAATTATAAAGTTTTATGGAATAGTTGGATCAAAAGGGAAGGGAATAAGGTGGTAGAAAATTGCATCACTATTAAGATTATATAATTAAACTATCTTTTGAAGTGATATTTATGGGAATGAGATCTAGGTTTGTGAGGCTGGTAAAAATGTTAAGTAAAAGCAGTGTGTTTTTCTTAAAAATACTTTATATGTTTATAAAAAATAAAAAAAATTATTAAAAAAAAGTAGTGTGTTTTTCTGCATAATGTTTCTGAATGTAACTTTGAATGTAGCACAGGGGTGTGGATTAAGGGTTTTCTGGGACCAATCCTTCTACAGTCTAGGTCAATTTAGATCTTTTAATTCATACACACCTCTAGATAATTAAAAGTCTCCTGAAACCAGTTCATAAGTATTTGCCTAAAGTATCCAAAACTGCTCTCATTGTCTTCTATGAAGAATGGCTTCTATTGTAATATAGACCTCTTTGAATTGCCTACCTTAAGCTAGAAATCAGGAGCCAATCGCCATAGTCTATTGAATGTATTCCCAAAGTACACCTGATGGACAACAACTTTTTTTTTCTTTTATCCTCTTTATATCACTGCCTTGTTTCATTATAATATTGCCTATAAAGTAGTAAAGCATAGTGGTTTAGAGTACAGATTTAACAGCCAAAATGCCTAGGTTTGTAACCTAACTGCATCATGTTACTTAATCTGTTTATCTCACTCTCATCTGTGCAAAGGAGTGCTAATATTAATGATTTCAGGCTTATTTTATTGATTAAATGAGTTGCTTTAAAAATGCAAAATAGTACATAAGTACTAAAAAAGATGAGCCCTTACAAGTTTGCCCCTTGTCTTTTCTCAAGTTTTTCTAAGCTTTGACTCTCATTACTCTCTAACATATTTCATATGTCATAGAAATTTTTAGAGTTTGCAAATCTGATCTTATTTCTTACCTCAAAATTCTTCAAGACTTCTTTTTTTTTTTAAAAGATTTTATTTATTTATTTGACAGACAGAGATTACAAGTAGGCAAGAGAGGCAGGCAGGGAGAGAGAGGAGGAAGCAGGCTCTCCGCGGAGCAGAGAGCCCGATGTGGGGCTCAATCCCAGGACCCTGGGATCATGACCTGAGCCGAGAACAGAGGCTTTAACCCACTGAGCCACCCAGGTGCCCCAAGGCTTCTTTTGTTTATTAACTTATAATGTGCTATTTGTTTCAGGGGTACAGGTCTGTGAATCATCAGTCTTACACAATTCACAGCACTTACCATAGCACATACCCTCCCCAACATCCATAACCCAGCCACCCCATACCTCCTCCCCACTCCTCAGCAACAGGAGCAGGGAAGGAAGGGGAGATGTATGATCTCATGTGTTACTTGTTATTTTTCAAGAGCTCACGGATAACAGAAGATTCTGTAATGCTGAAAAGTTATCCATGGAATTCATTATTTTTGTATTACTTGAACTAGATCAGAGTGAAGTCTTCAAGTTTAGCCATAAACATCAGATTATGTGTTCAGACTACTCATTATGAAAATTTAAGATAAAGAAGCACAGTATAACCAGTGGTTTAGTAATTAAGATGCATCAAACATCAATATTTGCATTAAGCAAATCATTAAGGACCATGTCAATTCTACCAAATCTGTTTATTCAACAGTGCTTGAATGCTGGCTTTCTTTTGCTGTCTTTATTTTAATATCATAGGAGATCTCTGACAAAATAAACTTTGATTATCTGAGCTAAGTCTGCATATGCTTAGCACTTGGGGAATTTTCTTTTAACTTTCATTGGGAGGGCATTTGTAATTATTTTGCAATTGCTTCTAGATACCCACCGAATGAAACGAAACACCTTGGCTCCTTTCCTACATAGCCAGGGTTTAGCAGTCAGTGCATAGGCTGAGTGAACTCTTACACAATGCTCTTGATTCCCTAGGGTCTGTGCTAAGTGCTTTACATCTCTTCACTCATTAACAGATTCTAAATTTTCTCAGAGCTCAGCCCATCTCCTCCTGCAAATCATTCTATTTGTAACATACATTATTCTGACCACCATATGTTCACTTACTTCTAAATAATATTCTTCACTGCTATAAAAATGGATGCAGGGAAAAGATAAATGCCTTAGATGAAAATACTTGAAAAAGAAAAGAAAATACTTGAATAAGTTGCTCCACATAAATGAAAACTGGAAATGTAAGCAATCTTTAACTGTAAAATTAATGTAGAAAAGTGAGAAAGATTTTTTTTTAAAAAGTGAGTACTAAAGAAACTAAATGATTAATATGTGGCTACAGGTTGAATTTGGAGCAAATATCTCCACAAATAATCAGATACTCAACTTTAACTCAGATCTATGTTTCTGCCATCACATAGGCCATAGTTTGGCAGGGGAGAGGTGAAGTTTACATAGAAAATAAATTAGATTTCCATAACTTTAGAAAAATTAAAGCTAAAAGCTTGAATATTTAAGGATATAAGTTTTCTGATGTAATCTGACTCTGAGATTTCCATGATGTAAACAGAAAGACAAATATTTTGACTTTTGGAGTCTCTGTGCACTTACAGTTTTCAGAATTTATATAACCACCAAAAACTGTTCCAAACATTTTTTTTCCCCAAGCAAATAGTCAACCTATTTTAAGAAAACCCATTCTAGAAATTGACACTGGTAACGAATTTAAATTAAGGCTTGTCATTTATTTCCATTTTTCAAGGTGTGAAATCTGTGAGAAGAGATGCAAAATCATGAGGCAAAAATGCTAGAAAAATATAATAGTTATTAAGCCATAAATTCTGTCTGGATTTTTTTTTTCTTCCAGTGCTTTCTAAGACAAGTTCTTAATGTGAAATAGGGTTAGTAATTCTTCAACTCTGGATATATCCAATTTTTCTGAGATGTGGAATCCTACATAAAATCATACAGTGTGTAACTGCCTGGGGTAAAGGAACTAAATTCTTTCCCAGGTAACTCAAAGAAACTGGAGAGTTAATGGATCTCAAATATTTATAGAGGAAATTATGATGAGAATCCATTTTGATTCCAAGTGACATGATATCCATTTATTCTTCTTCCACTGGTCTTTATCTCCCTCACAGATTTATGAACTAAAAAACTCTGTCCTGTGACTGGTTTTGCATTTTCTGTAGACATGCTGTTAATAATGGCAACTTCTTTCATCAGGTAAAAGTTTAAACTCTGGGACACCACAGAAAACAAAACAGAACATCCCTATCTTGATTAAGCTGACATTCTAGTAACAGGAGATAAATGATAAACAAAATAAATTAAATGTATCATAAATTAGATGGTATCAAGCGTTGTGGAAGGAAAGGCTTCCTTAGGGGATTCGTATGTGGTAATGTGGTCAGTGAAAGCTACACCAAAAAAGGAATATTTAAGTAAAGACTAGAAAGAATAGAGCACCAGCCATGTGGATATTTGAAAGAACACTATTCCAGGCAGTGGACACAACAAATACAAAGGACATCAGAGAGAAATGTGTTTTGAGTGTGTAATGAAGTTTAGTTAGAATAGAGTAAAAAAAGGGATGAGAGTGGTAGGAGATGAGGACAAAGAGAGAGCAGGGGAATACAGATTGCTGTTGGGCCTTTGACTAGTTTTAAGTGAGATGAGAAGGCTTCGGTTTTGAGCAGAAAGAGTGATATGATCACATTAGGTTCCTTTTAGCAGGATTACTCTAACTACTGTGTGGAGAATAACGTGTAGAGGGGGCAACTGTGTCTGGAAGGGAGGATGCCAATCTTTGTGAGATGAGAAGTGCCAGGGGCTGGCAGAGTAGAGGCTGCAGCGGGGTAGAAGTTCTTAGATTGGGGGCAAAAAAATTGAAAATAAAAGGATGTACTAACAAATTACATGTAAAATGTTAAAGAAAAATGTCCCTCTCTAGGCAACTGGAAGATCAGAGTCAGCCTTTACTGCAATAATCCGAGGGAAGGAGCAGTTTTGAAGCAACTCTAAGAGTTGAGATCGAGTTCAGTTGGTTCACATGTTACCTTTGAGAGAGATGCTTGTTAGAAATCTAAGGGGGGGTCTAGGGAGCCCGGATGGCTCAGTCACTTCAGTGGTTCCAGTCATGATCCCAGGGTCCTGGGATTGAGTCCCCCGTGGGGCTTCCTGCTCACTGGGGAGTCTGCTTCCCCCTTCCCTCTCAGCTCATGCTCTCTCTTGCTATCTCTGTCTTTCTTGCTCTCAAACAAATACATAAAGTCTTTAAAAAGAAAAGAAATCTAAGGGGAGGTCTTGAGGGAGCAACTGAACTATACTTCAGGAGTTCAGCGAGTGGGCCAGGCTGGAAATAGAAATTTAAGTTTGGCCCATGTTTTGTAAGCATTGACTGTCTTCTTTATCCTCTATAGCTTAAAGTTTGTCTTTTCTTTCATCAGATAGTAGAGATACTATGAGAGTTTCTCCTGAAAAATGATTGTTTTGATATGTTCATTTCTAAATTGTCTTATATAATTTTGTTCCTCCTACTAATTTTAAGTGAATTGACAGGATGATTCTGATGGAGGTAGGCCCAGGACAGGATGTACACAATAATCTAGGGAAAACTGTTTTGGTTCTTCTATAAGCCACATTGGGAAATGACACATGCCAATGGACAGAGAGATACCAGACTTAACTATTTTTGAGTCCATGAGACATTCCCAGATAAATAAACAAGAGGAAACAAATTGAATACTCTCCCAATTTACCCTTCATATTTCAAATGTTAATCACTAATATTAGCACCCCTTCGTACAGATAAGATTATTTCAAATTCACCTGATATATTCCAGAAGGGCCGCAGCTCCAGAGGGCATCTGGCACCATCCATCACTGGCAGTAGTTGGTGGGTCTCCTGTGAGGTAAGTGAGTTGCAAGCTCTGTTGTCACTGTGTCCGCGATTGTGCTGCTCCCCACTCTCAGCCTTTACATGAAACTATTTTGTTTTTTCTCCAATTTATTAATAGATTCTTATAATTACATAAACTCACATGTAACATATTAATACACCCCCATGCATGTGCTACACTTTCACTTGTGTGTTACGGGAACACTGTCTTCTGTGGCTGAAAAATGACCAAGATTCCAGGGGAAACAGGAGCTACTCTACAAATCTGTGACATCCTTTGGATAGCATTTTTTGGGAAGGGGTTGAAGAGAAGGTTAACTTAGGGGAGAATTATAATACAAAAGCTGTTTTATCTATGAAAAGGGAAATAAAATAACACTTTCTTTAAAAAAAGGTAATCCAATCTAAATTAAAAGAAAAGGGAAGTACATGTTTTTTGAATAGACAAACTATAGGGTAATGGGCGTGACAGGCAAAGGGCAACAGGGAACTTGAGATGACAAGATGCTTTAAAAAAACAACAACAGGAAGAAGATAGGAGTAACCTGAACAAAAATATCTCAAAATTTGGATGTTTTGTAGACATGATATATATAGCAAGATACATATTTATAGCAATAAAGCCCCTAATATTTGGGGGTATGTTATGGTTTGTACTAATAGCACATATTTTATTTAATCCTATTTTATAAATTCTCTGAGACAGACAGAATTATAATCATTTAAATGAAGATGAAGAAACTGAAATCCAAGAACAGTTAGAGCTGGTGCACAATTCTGAGCTCCTATCCTGTTTGTTTTTATTGGCATTCTAATTATAAATGTTAAAAAATCAATTTAAGTGTTTTCTATTACACATGTATATGAAAGTGCTTTCTGAAGTTGTTTAGTATAAATACATAAAGAGGCATTATGTTCATTGTTATTATTACTTTTGGTCTTTGCACTGCATTTTTGCTATAGGTACATCTGTTATTGACTATATACAACAGCTCACACATCTATATAATTTCTTTTATTTATCTAGTTTCCCCTCTACAATACCTCAAAATCACAACAAGAAAAAGCTTTGCAAAATATCTTTGCAGAAGGATTTAGTGAAGACTATTATTCAGTGAATTAACCCTTGAATCATTCCCAGAAATATTGGCAAGATATTAAATAAAATCAGAATCAATGCAAGATTGAAGTAAGAGATGTGTGATTTTCTTATCGAAATGAGTACCATGTATTATTTAAAGAACTATAGCAAATGACCAAGTAATCATAGTTTGGAAGACCTGGGGCTGGATTCCAAATCAAACACTGAGTTCAGAGTAGAAGTAATTCTATACTTGAATTATTTCCAGTGTCACTTTATCTTGTATAGATAAGCATAATGATTCTTGGAAAATGAAGGTTTAAATCAACATTTCCTGAGGCATGCATTGATGCTGTTTTATAATATGCCTTGAGAAGTTTAAAACTACTCAAAAGATCTCCTTTTCTCTTTTAAAGTAGTAATAATGATCCATACCCCCAGCTTCCATACCCATGAAAAATGCATGGTTATATAACTTTAGGCATGTGATTCTTGCTACAGAATTGAATATATTTACAAAGAAGAGATTGGGTGGCATTTAATGAACTAATTAATTGTGCAAATTATTCAAAGGTGAGGAAGTTGAATAAGTTCATTTCATAAATTCCAAATGTAAAGGTAAAAAGAGAACATTGAAGTGCTGATTTAATGAAGTTTTCTGCTTAATGCATTACCATGACTAACCACAGCATGGGGGAGCCTTCTGTTAATGAGGCAAACTTTCATTGATACAAGTGAGCAACTAATAATGTCTACCTTTAGGGCAGAGGAATCTATTATTTCAGTCCTGGTGAACAACAAAGAGGAGGGATAGAGTCAGGAATGTTATATAATTGCCTCTCTTAAAGGAAAACCTGCTCTCCTTTGAGATACAGAATTTCTTCTCTGCCTTCATAGCAATTCTTTTTTTATGCAGCAGGAAGCCAGCTGTGCCATAAAATAAAACCAGCTCCTTCTCTTCTTTTGGGGTTATATTAACTGAATTAATAAGCTTAGTAAGTCCTCTAGCTACATCTCATTCTTAATACTAATTATTTCAATTTACAAAAAAACATGCCTATTACCTAGAGTTCCCTTTTCATGGATGATCTGATCTGAACACAGCAAGAATATAAGATTCAGTTCTTTCTCACTGAATTTCAAAAGACACAACAGAACAAAACCCAAGAAAACTAAGGGATTAACAAAGTGATGATTCAAAGACTGGTATGGCCTGGAAGGTATTTGGAGGAGATAACACCCTGAAACATGGTGTAATATGGGCCACAGAGTCCTAAAATAGGAAGATCTGGGTTTAAACTCTCCCATTCTGTTGTTTAATATGTAAGTGGTGTTAGTCCTGTTTCTTAAGCTCAGTGAGCTTGATTTCTCTTTACTATAACAGTAACAGTAATATGTTACAGTGTAGTTTTAAAGATTACTAGATAATATCTACAAATATCTCCTCTCTTCTCTCTTCCTTTTTAGTTTGTTTGTTTTCATTTATTTACCTAAGTTGTTTTGTGCTTTTATTGTGTGTGTTGTGCAATTCTCATCTTGTGTCCTTGGGAGGAGAATGCAGTCTCACATTTTTAAAGTTGATGTCCTCCTCTTAATTTTGTTCAGCCCGGCAACAGGCTGTCATTGCTGTGCAAATTATTTATAAGCACAAGAGAAAATTAATCCAGTTTTCAAGCTATTTTGAATTCCTATGGACTCATTTATTTACATTCATTTGAACTGATGAGGAGAAATGATGCACCTAAATCTTGGGACCAGAACCCTCTCCCTACAGTTACTATTTAGTCTTAAAATGGTGTAGTAGTCAATCTGTGATAAGAACAAATGAAAATTGGATAGTCTCTGATTTCCACTTAAACTTTTCCCACTAAGTAGGACAGATGATGAGTCCTTATTTAACAGACCTAGTTCCAATATAGGATAGTACCATATTGGGTTTATTTTGTTACTTTCTCATACTAAATTTTAATTAAAAATAGATGAAAACCTAATAGAGATAGTAAGGCTCAGCTGCTACAGCCAAAACCTAATGTAATTCAGTTATTGAGTATGATAATTTAAAATAACTTGAAAATATTATGGATACTAATGGGCCATAAAGCACGTTAGAAGAGATAAGATTTAGAGATATATGGCGAAAAGTTTTATGTTAAATCTTAGTGATTTCAAACTTAGTTCCCAAAATTAGACCAAACATGTTGCCTCTTCCTTAAGTCATTATACCTATAAAAAATGATCACTATATCAGCCTTAGGACATTAATGATAGGAGCCATGGCGTGAATTCATTCAAGTTGTGGAGTGAAATTTTAGTAACAATTGCTTGGAATGCTTGCCTCTAGACACCCTGGTACTATTTACATTCAGGACAAGGAACCTTTGTTACTGCATCTTGCATCCCATAAGCATGTGTTGGGTCACAAACCTGGATATAACAGTCCGTTGGCTGATTATTCCCAAATTGAACACAAGTCTCATGCTTGAGTATAAGAAATGACTATTTTACAGTGTCCCTTCTAGACATCTGTGAGGAATCTTTATTTATTTCTGAAATGTATTCTGATTTACTTGTTACCCTGGCTAGCTATCTAGTAGGGCTCCAGACCATTGCCTATTTTTCTTATGGGTTTCTTTTAGCTAATTATGAACTTCACACAATTTCTGCTTTTGCTACACTATTTTGTGCTTTTGCAAACTGTGGGACCTTCTATATTTTCCCCAAGGTGATTGCTAATACCAAGCTTGGTCATTTAAGACAATTTACTCGAAGAGTTGCATAAACTGTAGCAGCACACTTTGAATCAGTCTTAATTGGTCCAGTCCAATGTCCTTCCTAGGGATTCGCCTCATGGTTATCTTTCTCCTTCTTTCAGTCAGTTTTTGTGATGAAGAGGCCAGTCTATATAACCATATTGCTTCAAGGGAATGACCTTAATACCAGAGCTTTCCTCTTCTCCCAGAGTGCATGTTCCAGTCTTGGGCAGTTGTAGCAGCAGGGGACTAGGAGGGGAGATTAGAAGGTTGTTTTCCTAAAGGAAACAATAATATGCTGGAAAGCAGCTCTATCACTAATGATGCCAAGTTTCATTGTTATGTCAGCTTTGACTTTTCACAGTCATGAAACACTCTTTACAGAATAGAATTTCGCTTTATCGTTGTATAACAAAATAATTTTGTACAAATAAATAGCAGATTGCACTCACAAAAGGATTGAGAAGTATTAGGCAAAATTAATTAAACAGTGTCTGTGCCTTCCTAACCACCAAGACCTCGCAAAAATAGTTGCAGTCTAGGACTATCTTGCCCACTCTATCACTTACTGGAAAACTATTTCACATGGTTGGTCTCCATAATGTCCAATTAGCATTTAGATGAAGCTGTCCTTCCTTACCTTACTAATAATCAATACAGTAACTAGTAAAGTTTCAATATTGAGCTGTTATTATCTGCACAGTCTAAATGGCTTTGGAGGAAATCATATTTGAACTGCTTACAGAATTGGTTCTGTCTTTTTAAAGTAGAAATAATGATGCTTGCTTTTTCAAATGCATTGGTTGGCACGTTAATTATAGTGCCCTTTGAACCCATGTGTGTGGTGGTGGGGACACTTCTCAGTTTGACCCAGGGAGCCTTTGGTCTGATCAGTGTGGCAATTATCCCTTTAAAAAGCATTTTAACTTATATTTGCTCCCTGCATATGTATATTACCTATACACACACCACAACCACCACTACCGTCTTCTGTAAAAGTGGCAGATTCTGAATATTTGACATATTTTACTGAAAGCCATAACTTCTCCAGATGTCACTTAAGGATGTTTCCAGCCATATGAGTTATGATGAGACCATACTTCTTTAAAATAGATACAACATACAGCTCAAAATTAGACCTGAAAGCCACAGCCAGCTATATTTGGTCAATGGTTTTTAGTGTAAAGTAAGCATAGGTTTTTGCTGGCAGGTATTATTTACAAATCTGCCTTTGTTTATAATTTGCCTTACAAATACCTTTTTTTATAAACCTTAAAAGTAAAAGTGAAAAAAGGGAGGGTTCACAAGGATCCTATTTACGTATACATTTGTAGCATTTGTTGTACATAAATATGTAAAGTAATAAAATAAGTAAAACTCTCCAAAATGTGTATCTGATGGACTCCGTATGGTAGGAATATAAATCATGTTGATAATTATTCTGTTTACAGTACTTTAATAGCTACATTGATTACATTTGGAATAATGAATTGCTTCTGTTAATACTAATTGGAATTTGCTTATTTAAACACCTATCATCGCTAATTTCAGTTACCCAATAATGGGAAGTTAAGATTATGCAATTAAATTGATTTTATCAAGCTTTCTTTGGGGGAAAACACATTCCTTTTGACATAAAACCTATTTTAATGCCAGATTTATTTTAAGCTAACAGGTTTATTTTAAATTAAAGGACAGAGCTATAATTATGAAAAAGTGCTCCTTCAGCAGATGCATCTACTTTTAGTATGGACCCAGTACTACAGGGAATATTTTATTAGTTTTTTTCCTCTCATACTTTGTTCTTCTTAAGTGCTTTTAAATTGTTTTTATAAGCTATTTATCACAATAACCATGAGATGAGTTAAAGTAATGTTTCTAATTTCACAGATAAATGTATAGCATTATTAATGATTAAGTCAGTTACTCAAAGTAATGAATGCACAGAGGTAGTTGGTACTCATATATGCAGTATAGCTCTTTCTATATACAGGTTTGCATAGTGTTTAGTAAGGGGAAGGTGACCCAAAAGTACTTTTATAGTAAATAACTCCTGAAATAATGAATTAAGCTCCAGTCTGCTACTTAGCTAAGGTCTAGTGTTCTGGATTTTTAGGGACTAATACAGGTTCTTGTCTATTACTGATTTGAGATGCTGGATAAAATCTATATTCTGGCCTAAGCAATGGTCCTCACCTGACTGTATCAAGGACCATATACAGATTTATTATTAGGAATTAGAATATTGTTATTAGAGAATATTATTCTATCTCTGTTTCTTCATCTAGAAGGTGAAAATTTAAAAAAATCCTATAGATTTGTGAGAATTAAATAATATAGAGTAGATAGATAATTGTCTATTGTACCTAGAGTGCATTCAGTAAATTATAAGTACAGCTAGTTTCAGATTAAGGAGATGAATATATTATTTATTCAACATTTTAATGGCAACCCATGAAGACTGGTCATGATTTCATTGGGTTATACCTTAATATCCTAATTCTTTCACACACATTTATAACACTGCTTTAAGGCCATGTGTACTTTTTTTCTGCTTTTTTTTCTTTCCATATCTACACTGTAATATTTATCACTACTTTACTACTTAACAAGGTCACTACTACTGTTTTCCAACTGATAAATTCTTCATTTACTTATTTGCTTATGTCTAAATTTGTATAATTCATATTATATATATTTATGTATATATTGTATATATATTATATATAATGCTATGCTTTTTGTGTATATACATATATGTATATAATACTGTGTATATATATACATATATGTATATACACAATACTATGTTTTTTGTTATATATATATATATATATATATATATATATATATATGCTTTTTATTTTTGGAAAAACTGTTTTACCCAAATGTGAAGTCTAATTTCAAGAAACATTAGCCTAATATCTGAGGAAAACATTAAATAATGTGTACAATATTTGATATGTCTAAAAATGGTTACATAAATGCTATAAGATTTCCAAGAAGTTGTACTATATTTATTGCCATTAGGAAACTGGGTCAGGTGAAGACAGAGTTTTTAAATATGTGTAAAAAATTTTAAAAATATGGATAGAATTCTCACAGTAAGAAAGGAATGGTAATTATGATGTGATGGAGGTGTTGGCTAATGCTGTGGTGGCAATTTATAAGCCTACCAAGTCAACACATTGAGTACCTTGAACTTACACAATGTCATATCTCAACAAAGCTAAAAAACGTGGACATAATTTCAGAAGTTGGCCAATAGCACTTTGCAAACCTAAGAATTCCTAAACTTTACGTTTAAGAACGCTCCCCTAGAGCTTTGGATAATTATTGATGTTTGGAAAATCCTCCTAGCAAACTAGTTGGGCTTTTTGAATCCCTGTTTTTGGTTGGAAAACAGGTGTTAGAAGAACTAAGGAGAGAAACAGAAGAGAGGTCTTATAAAAGAAGAAATGTATATTCACACCTTTCTCAAGAAAGGGTAATTTATTATAGTAGTAATCTTATTAAGTTCAGCTTGTTTTATAAACTAATTCTTTGGAACCACCTAAATTATAAATTCTAGACTTGTTATTTACTAGCTATGTGACTTAGAGTAAATTAATAAGCAAATCTAAGTCTCCCTTTCCATATCTTTAAAATGAAGCTAATAGCCAGGGATGAATCCCACCTAGTCATGGTGGATGATCTTTTTAATGTGCTGTTGGATCCTGTTTGCTAGGATCTTGTTAAGAATCTTAGCATCCATATTCATCAATGATATTGGTCTGAAATTCTCCTTTTTGGTGTGGTCTTTGCCTGGGTTGGGGATCAGGGTAATGCTGGCTTCATAAAAAGAGTCTGGAAGTTTTCCTTCAGCTTCAATTTTTTGAAACAGCTTCAGGAGAATAGGTGGTATTTCTTCTTTGAAAGTTTGGTAGAATTCCCCAGGGAATCCACCAGGTCCTGGGCTCTTGTTTTTTGGGAGGTTTTTGATCACTGCTTCAATCTCGTTACTAAATATCGGTCGGTTCACCTTGTCAATTTCTTCCTGGTTCAATTTTGGGGGTTTATATTTTTCTAGGAATGCATCCATTTCATCTAGGTTGCTAAACTTATTGGCATATAACTGTTGATAATAGCTTCTGATGATTGTTTCTACTTCCTTGGTGTTAGTTGTGATCTCTCCCTTTTCATTCATAATTTTATTAATTTGAGCTTTCTCTCTTTTCTTTTGGATTAGTGTGGCCAATGGTTTATCGATCTTATTGATCCTTTCAAAAAACCAGCTTCTAGTTT
>PISX010024223.1:0-28304 GCA_004024625.1 Mellivora capensis
GAGATGGAGAGGAGAAGGGAGTTGAGGGAAATTGGGGGGGAGATGAACCATGAGAGACTATGGACTCTGAAAAATAACCTGAGGGTTTTGAAGGGGCGGGGGGTGGGAGTTTGGGGGATCCTGGTGGTGGGTATTATGGAGGGCACGCATTGCATGGAGCACTGGGTGTGGTGTAAAACTATGAATTCGGTTACGCTGAAAAGAAATAAAAAAAAATTAAAATAGATATTTATTATCTCATAGTTTCTGAGGGGCAGGAATCCACAGGAACTTAGCTGGGTGTAATGGCTTAGAATCTCTGGAGAGAGCAGGCAAACATCAGCCACTGAGATGCTACTGAGGCTAGAGATCCTGCTTCAGAGCTCACTATTAGTGGTGGAAAGCTTTAATTTGGTGTAGACTCTTGGCCTTAAGGCTGCTAATTCTCGTCATATGTGTCTTCTCATTGCGACTGGCTTTCCCCAGAATGAGTGATCTGAGGAGAAGGGGTGAGAGCCCAAGAATAAGAAAAAACACCCAGCACGGAAGACACAGTCCTTTTTATAACCATTTTCATGATATGTAGAATGTTTGTAGTTGGCTAGTTTTCTCAGCCTGCTTTCTGCCAGTAAAATTTGGGGGACCAAAAGTCCTCCTTTCCTTTTATTTCATTCGGAGGTTCTCTTTTCATTTTATATTTTCTCTATCCTTTTCAGTTCAAGCTGGCAGTGCTTTTGCAAATGTAATTCTTTTAAAAACCTTATTGGTGTGAATCTTATTGGAGATCATACTAGCAAACAAAAGCACATCCCTAATTTCTTCAAGATAAGCCTGTTCTCTACCTTAGGCTTCTACTGAAACTACTAATGCACAGTGTTCTTAGGATCCTATTCTACTATTGTTTGATTGAAAGGATCTGCAAGACAACTGGTATCTTGAGTGTGTCTTTTTCTAAGTAACTTAGATGCACTGCTATAGCTTTTTCTGATATTATTAAATAACTGTACAGTCACTCTCTTGGCTTCGTATCTGGGCTAGTTTTTGTAGCAATAGTTTGTATGTGCTCTTTGCTTAGAAGTCATTTCTTATTTTTAAAATTGCTAGCTATCCGGAATGTCTGAGAATTTTCAAAACCTTCAAGTCCTGGTTCCTTCAATTTTAAAAGTTTTTCCTTCTTTTTTCTTCTTTGACATTTTATTAACAGGAACAAGAAGAAACCAGGAAGTACTTTAATCATCTTTCTTAGAAATTATAATGTTGTTGTCAACTATCAACTATGGCTGTAGTCATCTCAAGGTTTGAGTGGGGTTGGAGAATCTACTTCTAAGTTCATTCAGATCATTTTAGTACCTCACTGGCTCTGGGTTAAGGATCTCAGTTATTCATTATTTGGACCTCCCATTGACAGTTGGCTTCTCCTTGAATCAAATGATTCAAGAGTGTGATATGTAGAGGATGAGAGCGAGATAGAGGGTGTTAAGTTGAAGTTGCAGCCTTTTTATAACATAATTTTGGAATGACATCCCATCACCTCTAACATATTTTATTCATTAGAAGCAAGTTATAAATCTAGCCTACACTTGTGCTTTCTCTCTCTCTCTCTAGAAAAAAAAAAAGTGAGTGCGACTCAGTTGGTTAAGTGTCCTACTTTTGATTTTGGCTCAGGGCATGATCTCAGGGTCCTGCAGTTGTGCCACATATGGACCTCTGTGCTGGGCATGGAGCCTGCTTAAGATTCTCTCTCTCCCCTTCATTCTATACCTTCTCCCCCCCCCCATTCTCTCTCTCAAAAACTTAAATAAATCTAGTCTACACTCAAGGTGAGAGGAACTAAGCTCAAATATGGCAGCCTAAATACCAGTATATTCACAAAATACCTCTGGTGTTGGTGAAGGTCAGAAAATCCAGCCACAAGTTTACCTGTATATAAAAAATTTATTTGCAGTTTTTATTTGTTAAGTTCATGAAAATATTTTACATTGTGTGAGATCAGTGAAATTAATGTTTTGCAACAATGTGCTGTGTTTCTACTGTGTTGGCTTTAAGTAAAAGACCTAGTAGGTTTGGAATAAATAGTAATTTTTTTCTTAAAGATAGGCATTTATTGGGGCGCCTGGGTGGCTCAGTGGGTTAAGCCTCTACCTTCGGCTCAGGTCATGATCCCAGGGTCCTGGGATCGAGCCCCACTTCGATCAGAGAAGCAGAGAGCCTGCTTCTTCCTCTCTCTCTCTGCCTGCCTCTCTGCCTACTTGTGATCTCTCTCTGTGTGTCAAATAAATAAATAAAATCTTAAAAAAAAGATAGGCATTTATCTATATCAGTTATTCTAATCTGCATTTAAAACTCATATGGAATCATGTTATTACCCTACTTTATATATGAGAAACTTGGGCTCAGAAAAGTCTGGGTTTTTCCCATGTTGGCATTCCCCATAAGTAACAAAACTGAGCATACAGCACCAAAACTCTGTTCTTTCCATTGTATGAAGCTGCCTTTCTAAAGAGGTCACAGTAGTATTTTAGACACTTCAATTCTTGATGTTGTTTAAATAGGAAAACTTGAGGATCTTCCAGTGACAAGTACCATAAGTAGAAAACCCAGTACAAATTATTTTGTCTTATAAATCTTTGATTGCATGAGATCCATGTATTTTTATTGCAAGCCTTATGTAGCACATTTGGGGAAATAGAAAAGAAGATACACATTTATTCATTCAACAATGTTTGGACACTAGTGCTACATAAGACACTGTGTTAGTTATTTTGGAGGCTTACAAAATGATTTGCAAGGGCTCCGAATAACTCTGGAGTATATAATCTAGTGAAGGCAATTAGGTTTGAACACAAAGAATAATCATTAACTGTATCAGTTACTATTGCCACTGCAGTGCTGCATAACAAACCATTCCAAAACTCAGTGACATATAACATCAATAATTTATTCTTGCTTACTTATTTGTGGGTTGCCTAGGCAGGCATTGTCTAACCTAGCTTGCTCTTTGCTTGGCTTGGTACAAAGTGATTAATTGCACCAAGATTTGCTCTAAGTGTCTCTCACCGTCTTTGATTCAGTATGCTAGCCTGAGCATGCTATTCTTATGATGATGGTAGAATGATATGATGGAGCAAATAAAAACCTCCAGTGCTTCTTAAAGATTAAGCTCTGGAAACATTTGTCATTTATCCCATATTCCATTTGCAAAAGAAGTCACACAGTCAAGCTCAACATTAATGGGGTGAGAAAATAAGTCTCAGCCTTTAAAGGAGGAACGATAAAGTCACAAAGCCAAAGACATGGATACAGGGAAGGGTAATGAATTGACAACTATAATACAGTTCACCACAATAATAACAGAATAGTGCATTCTTTAAGAGACATCTAAGAAAGTGAAAAGTAAGCCATGCTCAGAATCATTAAACCTTATTTTAAACCTATCTCTTTCTCTTATCAAATGTGAATTAATTGTTTAACTGCTTGGTGCCTAAGTTTCCTCATCTTTTTAAAAAATATTTATTTATTTGACAGAGAGAGATCACAAGTAGGCAGAGAGAGAGAGAGGGAGAGAGAGAGAGAGAGGGCTGCAGGCTCCCTGCTGAGCAGAGAGCCCGATGCAGGACTCGATCCCAGGACCCCAAGATCATGACCTGAGCCGAAGGCGGCAACTTAACACTGAACCACCCAGGCACCCTAAGTTTCCTCATCTTAAAAATGATTTTTATAAAGATGAAATCCAATCCCATTATGTAAGTGAATACCAAGGCCTGACAGATAGCAAGAACTCGGTAAAAGAAAGAAATACAAAGTTAGGACTGTGAGAGATCATATTCCACTGAAAGAAGCAAGGCATCCATTTGTGAAACAACTAGAGGATGATTACAGGTAACCTCTAAGTAAGAATAAATAGCATATGAAATTTGATACATGTGGAGAGGACTTAGTCAGAAAAGTCTTCTTTATCCATGTAGAATTTTTGCTCACCAAATGAATAACTTTAGTTCTCTCTTTCTCTCCTTACTTCTTAACAATTAACTTCAGGAGAGCATGCATATATTTCCATTCATTTAGCTGTTTATAAGATATTCTCTTGGTGAAATAATATGGTTGTCATGGAAGCAATCAAGAATCAGGAATCAGAACTCAGGAGAGTGCAGGCAGCTGACCATGGCTCATTTTTACAATACAAAAGATTTTGTTTTTTTCTTCACAATAAGTCACTCATAAAGGAATGTGTCTATCAATATCATTTTGTGATTCCAAACCAAACCAAAACTGTGGTCCTATAAGTATCTAAATAAAGACATATATGTATATATACTCAATATCTATTAGTGCATTTTAGGTATGACTAATTATCATTCTCTCAATGCCTTAGTTAAATTTAGAATTTTCCTACTATCCTGGATGTTGAGACCAAAACCCAACTCAGAGAGCCTTTATATTCAACTTTGCTTCCCTAAAATCTCTAATCTCAAGGAGTTTCCAATTTATTTGAAGAAGCAAAAAGATATTCACAAATAAATGGTCAAGAAAACAGGTAAGGATATATAGGAGGGATAATTAGGTTTCCTCAGGTCCTGTATCTGCCTTTCTATGCATTCTGACTAAACCCACTTCACATTTTTAAATTTAAGTAATTGAACAGATATTCTCAAAGGTGTCATCTTCGTTTGTCCTACCCAAATCATTATTTCAGTTTAGCAGTGATCAAGAAAGTTCTTATTGTAGCAGGGGACTGCATTATGTGGTTTGGAAGGTACAGAAAGAAAGAAAGGAAGGAAGGAAGAAAGAAAAGGACACCATAGGTATCCATACAGTTCCTAGCACATAGGAGAATTAAAAAAAAATGATCTGTTACTTTGTACATATAAGGGAGAATGGAATTTTGTGTGTTCCTTCCTCTTAATAGAAGAAAAATTCACAAAGTAGATAACATTTGAGCTGCTCTTAAATAGGATTTCATTAAAGTAACACAAGTTGAAGCAGTGTACTCCAGAAGGGGGGGAAAATGGGGATGTCTTTCAGGCCTTTGAAAATTCTGCATCTTAGGCCTAGACAGAACACCAATGCTAGAAATGTAACTATGTGTTGGTATTATAAGTTGTGTTATAAGAAGTTGGTGTTATAAGAAATTTTTTAGGAGAGAGAGTGAGCATGTGAGTACACCATAGAGAAAGACTTTGAACAGAAAGAAAGAAAACATAAAGGATCATCAAGAATGAGCAGCAAAAAAAGAAAACACAAACAGCAATAGAGACTAAAAAATTATCACACTGGGCAACAAAGGGAGTGCAGTATCATGGAAAAGGAGGAATATCAAATTCAAAAGAAAAATCAATTGGAGAATAAATGAGGACCATGAGGAGGAAGTTGGTGAAAATTAATTTTCTTACTGGAGAGAGGATTTTTTTTTAAGATTTTATTTATTTATTTGACAGACAGAGATCACAAGTAGGCAGAGAGGCAGGCAGAGAGAGAGAGAGGTGGAAGCAGGCTCTCTGCTGAGCAGAGAGCCTGATGTGGGGCTCAATCCCAGGATCCTGGGATCATGACCTGAGCCGAAGGCAGAGGCTCTAACCCACTGAGTCACCCAGGTGCCCCGAGAGGATTATTCTTATAGGTCATGAGAAAATAAGGAAAGGACAAGTGAACAAATAGGTAAGATTTTAAGAATAGGAGAGTAGTTGAAGTGGTTCATGTTAACAGGTCTTAGTGTTATTATTTTATTGAATAATTTGGATCTGCGTGAAGTCAGATGATGAGTTTATTCTTTCTCTCACTGCCCCTTAAACTGGATTCCTAGATTCACTCTTTAATAATATGGATGAAATCTTAGTCCAGTACCACACCTATTCTGGTCTCTTTAGTTCCCAAGAACAGCCTTATTTTGTAAATTTAATAGTCCCAACCACAAGACATTCAATTTTAAATTGTCCCTACTCTCTTCGTTCAGGTTTCCTTGAGGTTTAGAAGCTTGCAGTGGGGGAAGATGCATGGACTCATTCTTCTCTCTCCCTTATTCACTTGCTCCCCCACTTTATTTTTTACTCTTCCAGGATATCCTTAGGTGGGGAGTGTACTAAGGGGAAATTGCTCATTCTGTGTGACTGGAATAGTTGTCATTATCTTATTGAGATGGATATATTATTTCAGGCTCCATGTCTCTTTTGTTGAGTTTTTCAGAAGAAAATCTTTTTTTGAGTTCCTTAGAGTTACTCCCATGGGGAAGTACCAATTCCAGCTTCTACAATCCAGACAAAGCCTGGAATCTGGCTGCCTGCTTTGAATCTCACCCTCATCCTTTGGCCTTCTGACTGCCTACCTCTTTACTAGGTCACTTCATTCCTCCATGCAGTTCTTAAGATGATCTCAGGCTGACACTCTATCTTGAGGGCTGTTTTATTTCCCAGGAAATGTATACCTTTTTCACCTGTTGGTGGAGAGGCAGGTTATTCTTGGTGCACATTACTCCATGCAGCAACTCTTCCCTTCAGACTTCCCCAGCAAAAATTAGATACCAAATCTCAGGTTGTTTTAACTTCTGGGATGTATGTTAAGGTGTCCTTGGGTCCTTTTGAAAAGTTTTTCACTTGATGAATGTGAGGAATAAGGACACGATATAATAGTATTTCAATTAGTCTTCCCAGTGATATTTCTTATGGCTTCTTAAACCTCATTGTCCTGTCCATTCAGAAGTAGTGATGGTTCCTGTGCTAGCAGAATTGGTTTTGAGCCATCTCTTTTGCAAGTCCTGTGTAGCTGGTTTAGCAACTCTCTTTAGAATGGGGGAGCATTTGGCAACTATTATGTTGTTCTCAGCCAAGGACCTGTGCAGAAAATTCAAGACAACAGGAAGAGTTGAATTTAACATCCTGATACATTAGTAAAATAGGAGATTAGATCATTTATTGAGAATGAACAAGGGCATTTAGGGATTTTTGTGGTTAATAAAAGAGAAATAGGAACTCAAATAAATGAGGTAGACTGTCAATTAGCAATGAGGAAAAGATTCAGTGAATAACATTTGAGAGGTTTGATAACATCAGTATGAACTACAACCTGTCAATGCGGTTATGGGAATTTTGGTGTTGTAAACAGTAAAATGGAAGCTAAAGAGAAAAAGAAATAGAATTTTACTTCCAGTGACAATCACTGGCAAAATGTTTTGCAGCATAAGATGGTACTAACCCTGGTTAAAACTTGTAAGAAAGACCAGACTAGGTAGATCAGGAATAATAATAATGACCTTAACCATTCATTAAGCACTTCCCATGTGCCAAGGAATTGCTAAGGTCTTTATACATCTGTTCATGTGATATTATCCTTGTTTTACAGAAAAGGAAAAGGAGTCTTAGGGTAAGTTAAATAATTTCCCTAAAGTCCTTCAGCTCTAAGTGGAGGGTGGGGTTTTCGAACATATACCTGTCCTACATAGAGCTTGTACTTAGAGGTGAATTAGAAGAGAAAAAGTAGGGATACCTGGGTGGCTCAGTCGGTTGAGCAGCTGCCTTCAGGTCAGGTCATGATCCCAGGGTCTTGGGATCCCAGGTCCTGGGTCATTGGGCTCCCTGCTTGGCGGGGAGCCTGCTTCTCTCTCTGCCTGCCACTCTGCCTGCTTGTGTTCTCTCTCTCTCTCTGACAAATAAATAAATAAAATCTTAAAAAAAAAAAGAAGAGAAAAAGTAGACTTGGAGATGAATGCTTATGTAGATCCAAATGAAGAATATGATTAATGTCAAGTGGAATGTTGGGAACCTGTAAGTCAAGGACAGAAATTCAAAGTTACTGTCATAATGTACTAATGAAGTATAGTGTGGCTTGTAGATGGGATGCCCAAGTGGTGTAGAGCTGAAGGTCATTGGATTAGAAATAAACCAAAGAACTGACACAGTAGGGTTTTGTTTTCTTGATGATTGTGAATAATGTATCTATTCAAGCTAAAGATGGAGGATAAGGTACAAAATGGAGCACCAATGATTTAGGGAAAAAAGAGGTCAAGGATTTTGAGGGAAATGTCATGGAAGTAGACAAAATGTGATGCCCCCCCCCAAAAAAATAGTTAAACAGTGTGGGCTGCATAAAAAACTGGAATTGTTGAATCAAAGGAATGATGCTATAATCAGGAAGTGGCAGTGGGAAGTAAATATGCTTCCAACACTGAATCTCAACTCCAAGGTATAAGAAAAGGATTACCTCTAGAAGGAATTGAGCTGGTTTTCTAATTTTCAAGGAAAGAAAGAAGACTAACCTCACATTCCCCACTTCCCCAGAGTGACCTTTCCTTTCCACACAATTTAAAGTAATTCCCTCCTCCAGTCATTTTCCATCATATTAGCCTCTTTTATTTTTCTCATGGTGCTTATTACTACATGAAACTACTCTTGTTTGTTTAATACTTTATTCATCATAACACATGAGAAACATGAGAGCAGGGACTTTGACTTGTCAACCACTATAACCCCAACATGGAAAATGGTTCATAATAAGAACTCAATAAATATGTCTTAGATAAATGTAGGAGTTGGAGTGGATATTTGAGGAAAATTTTTAGAATATGTGTAAGCTTTTTACCACTGTTATAGTAATATCAAAGAAGAAGCAGGAAATATGTTTGATGTAGCTTAGGAAGAATAGCACTGAACTAGATGTGGAAAATGTTTAGTAAGATATAAAGTATACCTAACTAGGGAATCCTAACCTTCATTGGTAAATGGAAATCCCCTGAATGATGGAGGTAGAGAGCTGGGAAGCACTAGGCTCTGGGATCAAGGTCACTATGGAAGAGAATTGAATTATAGGACTCAATATTTCGAAGACCTCTTTGGGACCTGGGGGAAACTGTGAATTCTTTACCACCCATGACTCTTCCGGATTTCAGTTGTTTGTGACTGCTGAAGAAAATAATAAGGACACTAAGTACAATTCCTTTTTCTTCCCATTCTTCTTTCATTTGTATTTATCTTGAAATCACAGAATGATTTTTTGATTGGTGGTAAACAGCATACTTTTTTTTTCAAGTTAAATGAAGTAGAATGTTGATATTACTCTATAGTTTTGTTTCTTAAGAAATAAAAGCTCTTATTGGAGAAGAATACAGGAGAGAAGAGCCCACAAAATCATTTTATAGTTCATGTTAATAGTGTTTCAAGTTGTAGAGGAGAAGGAGAAAAGAGTCTGTTTTAGGGTATGATTATTTCAGTGTTGAAGTTCAGAACAGGCAGGAAAATTAGAGAATGGGGGCAAGGAGAAGAATCAGAAAGCTAGAGCTTTCCCATCCGCATTACAAGCAAACTAGAACTCGGACTAAGTAAACAGTACAATTATTAGACTATAGCAAGTTCTCTTAGGGTTCTACATGGGTTAACCAGAAACATCATCCAAAATATCTTCCTGGAAGTGGCTACTTGGCCTTTTGTTTCAAGGGAGTGAGGTAGTCCAGTGAAGCTTTGTGAACTCTCTACCATATAGAACTTTCTAAGAGAGTATGCTCTTATGATAGTCTAAAAAAAGCAAGCAAGAGGAGTTTGCATTTGCAGCTTATTTACACCTGAACTGACTGAAGAAAAGAAAACCACCCAAATGCTTAAAAAAATTGATTCTCTAAATTCTGACCAAATAGTTTGGAATGGTTGTTTATCCTAATATATTAGAGCTCATTAGATAAAACACAGAAATTGCCAGAGAGGATTAGTGGGGGTTCTATTTGTTTGTTTGTTTGCATTTCCTTATTGGCATTTATAAATTCAGCCACGGATAAAAGGAGGGATACAGCAGTGTCTGATCTCATAAGAAATTAATTAAAATATTGGAAAACGAGGGATTTGGTAAATGATCCAGATTAAAACTGAACAAACATGGGAAAAATTCAGAAAACAAACATAAAATTTAAAAACATGGTGAGGCAAAAAGTCTCAGTATCTTTATAGTCTCCTTATGAGAACAAGGCAAGGAACTCTTTTTTTTTTTTTTAAGATTTTATTTATTTGACAGACAGAAATCACAAGTAGGCAGAGAGGCAGGCAGAGAGAGAGGAAGAAACAGGCTCCCCGCTGAGCAGAAAGTCCGATGCGGGGCTCGATCCCAGGACCCCGGGATCATGACCCGAGCCAAAGGCAGAGGCTTTAACCCACTGAGCCACCCAGGTGCCCCCAAGGCAAGGAACTCTTAAAAAGCCCCAGGAGGGCAAGGTGCTATCACTGCATGTCCATGACATCACAGACTGTGTAATATAATGGTTAAGAAGCTGTGCTCTGTACTTAGATTGCTGGATTCAAATCCAGCCAAATCGCTTCTTTGCAGATCTTTATGTTACTTTGCTTCTCTGAACCTTTGTTTTCTCATTTGTGAGTTGGTAATAATAGAATTTACTTCACAGGGCTGTTGTGAGGATCAGATGAGAGCATGATTAGAACAATATATGGCTTTCTATAAATAATAATAATTTTTACCATCATCATCATCTTTTCTTGAGTCTGTTACAATGTCTGACACATGACAGACAGTAAATATGTGGTGACTGAATTGTAGCCAAAACGAAGCTTTCTATATTCTGTTATGACACTTACAGTCTAAGACAAGGGGCTAATGTTGAGCCACAAATTTAATGTGTACATGGTTCAGTCAAGGAATGTAAATGAATAGAGCACACTTGATGTAAGAAAAAGAAATGTTGGGTCGCCTGGGTGTCTCAGTCAGTCAGACTTCCAACTCTTGATTTTGGCTCAGGTTGTGATATTAGGGTCCTGGAATTAAGCCCCATGATGGGGTTCCGCACTCAGCGGTGAGTTTGCATTAGGATTCTCTCTCTCCCTCTGCCCCTCCTCCACTTGCTTGCTTGCTCTCTCTCTCTAAATCCTTTTTTAAAAAAAATATTTTATTTATTCATTTTAAACAGAGAAAGAGGGAGAAAGAATGGGCAGAAAGAGGGAGAAAGAATCTGAAGGAGACTCGACACTGAGTACAGAGCTGCCACAGGGCTAAATCCCACAACTGCGAGATCATGACCTGAGCCAAAACCAACTCAACCAACCAACTCAACCAACTCAATCAACTCAACTGACTGAGACACCCAGGTGCCCCAGTCAATCAATCAATCAATCAATAAGTCTTTTAAAAAAATAAATAAAAGAAATGTCTTCTTAGTCTACCTTTTATATTCTCATTTTGCATAGATTATCTGGGCACTGAGAAATATTTCTACGTTCTCAGTAAAATAACAACTCAGACTCTGATAAATGGCATTTGACTACTCACTCCTCTTGTGTTAAGGATGTGATAGGGAGTGTTGGGAACCTGGAGATCCTATAACCTTGTAGAACAGGTAGCCTCTACACACTTCCAGCTGCTGGTTACATTTGAGAATGCAAGCCTATTGTTACCAACTTTTTGTACTTCTCAAAAGAAAGCAGAAACTTAAAAAAATTCTTCTATATATATCCTCAATAATTTTTGTAGTTATTACTTGACTTTTAAACACTGGGCAGGCTAAGCTTTCTGTTCCCTGACTGTACACTGATGATCTAAGTGCAAGGGCCTGTAGGTGGGAGAGTAACCTATTAAAATGCAAATCCCCCTGGAATGTATAGCTCAGAACAACACTGTTATCACCAAGTGTCACTAGAGAAAGGACTTGGGGGGAGTGGAGAACATCTGAGGGAGGTAAGATAAAAGGAGAGGTGGGAGGAAGCCAGAGGCAAGATCTGCTTAGTCTACTATTTTTGCTAAAACTGGTCATAGTATAGAAACTAGAGGAAAGTGAGAGACTATTTTTGAGTGATCATGAAAGGAGAGTTAAGGGGAATATTTCAAAGTAAGAGTTCTTAGGAAAGATGAATAAATAAAAATTTAAAATACTATTTTCCAGTCAACATAAGAAGTATGTGGTAGTTTTAAAATGTCCTACTTAGAAGAAGAAGAAGAAGAAGAAAAAAAAAAGCAAGCCCTCTTACTTATAAATATAGTCCTCCTACTTGTTTTCCATTTACCTCTATCTCGTGTTTGTTTCTTAGAGACATGAGTACCTCAGTACTTTTTAATCTGTGAGACGTTTAGGGAAATTGAGAATTCTTTTTGTACCACTGCTGAGCACATTTTTGTTATGCCTAAGCTTGCTGCTCTTGTCACTAATAATATCCTTGTTGTATATTTGCAGTAAAATAACAACAAAAAAAATAACAAAGATATTTGCCTTTGATTTTGGCCATGAACTATACTTCTGAAATGTATCCAGTAGCTCCCATCACTGCAGAAGCTGGCTATACCACATGTACTGATTTCCTTTCATTGTGTAATGATGGATCAATAATTTAGAACCCATTGCATTTATTTCCCTCTGCAAAAAAAGTCAAGGAATAAAACAGAAATAGAAACAATTGTGGCCCTTTAGGAGCTTAAAATCTAGTAGAGAAAGCAAAACATTAAACAGTAGAATGTAAGATATTCTCTATAATATTATAGTATACTATACTATACTATATAGTATAGTATAAACCTTATACTATACTATATAGTATAGTATAGTATAGAGTTTATATATGTAGTATTCCATAGATTGTATACAGTATAGTATTGCTGGAAAGTATTGCCTTGCAAATGGAAAAACCAGGTCTTGAATCTCATTCCTTTACTGACCAGCTGGTTGACTTTAGGCTTATCTGTGAAAAAGGGGATAAAGATCTCTATTTTCCAAGTAGCTGAGAATAGAAAGAAATACTATTTGTTCAGCAATTAGCATGCAATTGGTGTCTTACAGTCAGTACTCCAGGAAGGCAGATAGATGAAGTGTTGCTTCCCTTCATGTAATTTATAATCTAATTATAGGTAAAATATATATTATACAAAAATTTAAACAGCAATTCTATTGCTACCTAACTGTGAATTAAAATAACAAGATGTTTCAAGTCAGTAACTGATAATTTATAAATGATGGTAAGAGAGACATTGCTCACAATTGCTATACGAAGTACTAAGGTCTGTCAAATTATATATACTTAAAAATTATTGATTGAGGTATAGCATATGTATGATAAAGTTCATGAACCTTAAGTGCACAGCTCACTGGATCTTTTTCTCATATGTATATACCCATGTAACTACCACCAATGAAGATATAGAACATTTCTATCACACTAGAAATTTCCTTTTTTCCCCTTTCCTGTGTGTCTCCTCCCCTCCATCCCCATTTAACCCTCTATCCCCAATTAACTCTACTGATTTCAATCACCATAGACTAGTTTTACCTGATATTAACTCTTATGTAAATGGAATTGTGCAGTATGTACTCCCTTTTATCTGGCTTCCTTCACTCAATATTTTTTCTATGATAGTCATCCATTAGTAACGTATGAGAGAATTCCTGTTGCTTTACATCCTCACCAATATTTGATATTCTTAGTTTTTAAATTTAGACGTTCTGGGGAGAATATGCTAGTACCTATTTGTGGTTATGATTTGTTTTACTCCTACATCTAAGAATACTATGATGGTTGTTCAAGTGCCCTGCCCGTTTTTAAAATTGATTATTTGGTTAATTGTCTTTTTCTTATGGATTGACTTCCTTAGGTTCTGGATATATGAGTAGATAAAATTCTTCAGTCTGCGACTTGCCTTTTTACTCTCCCAGTGGTACCTTCAAAAGAAATTCTTAATTTTACTGAGTTCCAATTGAAAAAAATTATCTTGTGCCTCTTATGTGTGTGTGTATGTTAACTTAAATCTTTGCTAATCTAAGTAGTCTGATATTCAGATTCTTTGGAGATGGTATTTTCAAACATGAAAGATTAATACCTGTAAAAGTTTGTGCATAGATGTTATTCCCAATTAAAAGATTTATTTAAAGTATATCAGATCTTATTACTACTATTTCCAACCCTTTAATTTGCCCCCAGATGGCCACATACTACTTTGCTGAGAATCTGTCTTTTAGTTCTGTTATCTAAAATTTTCACAGAGTTCGGAGAAGAACATCTATGACTAAGAGGGGTCTGCCTCATTTTAATTATTTTCAGGATAGAAATAATAGGTCCATTGTGATTCCAACTCCAACTTCCTTTTAACTTATACCGAATACCAAGGGGCAAATTTTTCCCTAATCTGTGGAGGAGGGATCAAAATAGATTGCTTAATAATGAAATTTGAAATAGTTTATTTAAAGATATTATTCTCCCTTATAGCTTAACTTTCTGTGTTAATAGAGTATTGGGATTTAGATTACTATATCAGTTTGCTAGGGCTACCATAATATAATACTACAGATGGAGTGGCTTAAACAACAGACATTTATTTTCTCACAGTTCTGGGAGCTGAAGGTCCATGCCTAGGTATCAGCAGGTTTGATGCTTTCTGAGGCCTCTTCCTTGGCTTGCAGATGACTTTCTTCTCACTGTATCCTCACAAGGTCTTTTGTCAGTGCTTGTGTGCCCCTGGCATCTTTCCGTGTATTCAAATATTCTCATAAAAGGACATCAATTAGATTGGATTAGGACCCATCCTAACAGCTTCATCTTAACTTAATCGCTTTTAAAGACCCTATCTCTAAATATAGTCACATTTAAAGGTACCTGTGGTTAGGTTTTCAACATACAAACTTTGAAGGGTACAGAGTTATGCCCATACCAATCACTGATGTGTATTTTAGAAGCGTATAATAAGGAAAAGTGCCAGATTAGAAAGCAGAGAATATGTTCAACAATGTGTAAATATGCAGTTGTCATGGAAGCTGAAGTTTCAAGAAATTAAGTGGACATGGAAACCCCACAAACTGTTACCCAGATGTACAAATGAGTAGATGGCTGTACAGACGAGAAGACAGTAGACTGAATAGGTCAGTGCTGGGGAGATCCAGTTTAGGGTCATATTCTGATCTGAGAGGAATCATGAACGAAGGTTTCCTGATTAAGAAGAATTGGTAGCTGATTGTGAAGGAAAAAAAATCATGGATTTTCTGAAAGATGGAGGACATTAGAGAAGAAAGTTAAGCACTGGACTTAGGATATCAGTCAGATACAGATGGGTGGGATATAAATAAGACAAGAGGTTATAGTTACTTGATTCTTTTCAGATCTGCCTTCATGGAATTCAGTTTGATGTATAAAATCCTGTCATTGGGATGAGAAATATTTATTAAAGCACCTGTTAAAATCAAATTCTCATGAGGTTTAAGGTCTTATTTCCTAAATGGGGAAAAGAAATCCTCTTATTATTCCTTTTAATACCAGTCAAAATCTGTCACTGTGTTCTTACCAATATTTCCAAATCCTAGGACTCACATATCTTGTAGAACATCTTTCATTCCCTATGGGCATGTCAGACCAATAGTCTAATATAACAGTTCATATCCAAGATCAGTGGGAGAGAGAGAAGTAGAAGAATAGCCAGCTCCCTCCTGGTAAGGCCCAGGATCCCACAGGATGTCTCCTGTCTGCAAGTCCCAAGTGAGGTAGTCATTGCTCATATCTCAGGAGAAAAACATTTGAGAACTGCTTATCTAATGATCTACAGATTAAAACTATATTAGACTATCCATGTTCATTGAAAATGGAGTTTGCTTCTTTTAAAATCAGAATTGACTAGATTTTTAATTTTTTCTTCCCATAAAACTATGTATATGACTTAAAAGAAATCAAACAACATAGGAGAATATAAAGAAGAAAACAAAATCTCCTGAAAATCTCCCATCCTGAATTAACCATTGTTATCTTTATGGTGACTATTATTTTCAAAATCTCTCTGGGATGAAGTATTTGTAAAATTTTACATAATTGAGATCATACCATACCAGTTTATTGGCAACTTGCTTTTGTCATTTAATGATACATCATGGAATCCTTTTGATCACAACCTATTTAGATCTATGTCATTATTTTTAATGGCTGCATGGTACTCCTTTGTGTGGATAAACCATCAGTTTTTAACACTGATCCCTTTTTGAAGGACCTTGGAAATTGTTTCTAACTTTTTTGCTATTATATACAGGCTTTAAAAACATCATTGTGTACTGGCTTTATTATTTTCTTTCAATAAATTCCTAGGATTTGGAGACATTCTTAAAATGTCAGTTTATGGGTAAGTTGTAAAATTTTCCTGAAATAAGCCAGTACTCTCTTTTATATTTAATTATTTTGTTTGGAATATTTATGGCTTTTGGTGGATGGCTTTCTTGTTCTCTTCAGAGATTCTATAGCATAGCCTTTACCCTCAGACCTCCTAGGTTGCTCAGAAGGAAAGAACATGCATTGCTGTTTATGTTTCTATGTTCAAGTCCCCATGGACTATTACAAATGGGTGGGGCTGGTAGAAACATATAGTAGTTCTGTGAAATGCAAGATTTCTGTGAGGTGGGTGATTTTGCATGAGCCTTAAAGGGATAGAATGTAGGTAAAACATTTTAAGAATAAAAAACTGGAAGAATCGGCAAGGTATTTATAACATGCTTGGAAATTGAGGGGAAAAAGGAAGGAAGTTGTGATTAAAACATTTAGATCAAGATCTTTCCCTGTTGACTACTCTGAACACACTTATCTTCATTTTTCTTCTTGATCTCTACCCCACCTAGGGAATATCTTTCAATTCCTTGAACACAGCAAGCTCTCTCTTATCTCTACTTATGTTATTTCCTCTCTTCTGTTCCTGGTACCCCCACACTGCCCATTCCTCCTTCCCTAGAATATATAACCTTTACTTGACTAAGAAACGTCTACTCAGGTGTTTATCTTAGGCTCAGTTTTGGGAGTTATTCTAATTAAAAAGCCTCTCCTGAGTCACCCAGGCTGAGTTAGGCCCTTTTATTTGCATCAATGGTGCAACTAACATTGTAGTGATTTCATTAAATAACTTATTTAAATTATGTTTTGTCCCATTTAAGGTTGTGTCTGCCATATTCATCACTGATATCATTAGGGCCTGATCCAGTGCTTGGAAAAACATGGGCATGGGTGAATGTTTTTATTAACAAATGAATGGATTGCAATTAGCAGAATAGTTTTGATGGAATAGATCCTGTTGGAAACTAGGTGATAGTTGGAAACTAGGCTGGGGAGTCACATAGAGCTTCTATTGAAGAGAGATTTAGAGGCAGACAAAAAAATGTTAAAAATAATGTAACATTCAAATTTTAATCTATAGACTCCTACAGAACTCTAGAATAGAAAACAAAGAATATGGGGTGCCTGGTGGCACAGTTGGTTAAGTGACCTACTCTTGGTTTCTACTCTTGGTAGAAGAGTGAGATCAAGCCTCGTGTCTGGCTCTGCCCTCAGCAGAGGAGTCTGATTGAGATTCTCTCTCTGCCTCTCTGCCTCCCTCTTGCACTCTCTCTCTGTCTCAAATGAAAGATAAATAAATCTTTAAAAAATATATAAAATTAAAATATAATTGAGCAGAGGATCTGAAAAGACATTTTTCCAAAGAAGACATGAAGATGGCCAACAGGTATATAAAAACATGCTCATCATTGCTAATCATCAGAGAAATGCAAATCACCACCACAATCAGATATCTCTTCACCTCACACCAATCAGAATGACTGTTATCGAAAAGATAACACATAATAAGTATTGGTATGGATATGGAGGAGAGAACCCTGAGGCATTGTTGGTGAGAATATAAACTGGTGCATTATAGAAAGCAGTATGGAGATTCCTCAAAAAATTAAAAATAGAACTACCATATGATCCAGCAATTCCCCCACTTCTGGGTACCTATTCAAAGAAAATAAAAACACTAAATAAAAAGATATATGCATCCTTAGGTTCACGGAAGTATTATTTACAAGAGTCAAGATATGCAAACAGCCTAAGTATCTGCTGATAGATGAATTGATAAAGATGTGGTATATATATATATATATATATGTGTCAATAATATCATATTAATATTGTATCAATAATATTGTATTAAGGTTATATGGCGACAGATGGCAATTAGATATACTGTGGTGATCAGTTTACAACTAAGAGAATATTGTATGTAAATTATACTTCAGTTTAAAAAATTTTTTAAAAAATAGGTAATTTAATTATGGGGCGCCTGGGTGGCTCAGTGGGTTAAAGCCTCTGCCTTCAGCTCAGGTTATGATCCCAGGGTCCTGAGATCGAGCCTCACATCGGGCTCTCTGCTCGGCAGGGAGCCTGCTTCCTCCTCTCTCTGCCTGTCTCTCTGCCTGCTTGTGATCTCTGTCAAATAAATAAATAAAATCTTTTAAAAAATAAAAATAAAGATAGGAGGTAATTTAATTAAATCAGGTGCCATGTAAGTTCTATGAAGCACAGTTGCAAGTGTTATCAATATTAGCCCCAAGTAGTCTCAGAAATTCTTCCTCTGACTTATTAGGACAGTGTTTCTCATACTGTTTCTCTGCAGAAAATAAATAGGTATTCTTTGAAAAGTATTCTGTGTCATAGTTACCTTTGGGCTCAACATCACTGATCATTAGGGAAATGCAAATGAAAACTACACCTCTCACACCTGTCAGAATGGCTACAATCAATAATACAAGAAACAACAGGCCCTGGGAAAGATGTAGAGAAAAGGGAGCCCTCTTGCACTGTTGGTGGGAATGCAAACTGGAAATGCTCAGGAAAACAGTATGGAGTTTCCTCAAAAAGTTAAAACTAGACTTTCCCTATGACCCAGCAATTGTACTACTGGGTATTCACCCAAAGAATACAAAAATACTAAATCAAAGGGATGCATGCACCCTGATGTTCATAGCAGCATTATCAACAGTAGTCAAATTATGGAAGGAACCCAGATGTCCATTTACTGATGAATGGATAAAGAAGATGTGGTGGGTATATGTATGCATATGTGTGTGTGTGTCTGTATAATGGAATATTATTCAGCCATAAAAAAGAATGAAATTTTGCCATTTGCAATGACTTGAGTGGAGCTAGAATGTATTATATTAAGTGAAATAAGTCAGTCAGAGAAGGACAAATACCACATGATTTCACTCGTATGTGGAATTTAAGAAGCGAAACAATAAAGAACAAAGGGTAAAAAGGGAGGAAGGCAAACCAAGAAACGGACTCTTAACTATAGAGAACAAACTGATGGTTACTAGAGAGGAAATAGATGGGGGAATGAAGGAAATAGGTGATGGGGATTAAGAAGCAGACTTGTGATGAGCAGCAAGTGATATATGTAAGTGTTGAATCACTATATACCTGAAACTAATATTATACTGTATGTTAACTCAGTGGAATTTTAAAAAAAAAAAAAGGAAAACATGAGAGCAAAAACAGCTAAATAGCTTTTTCCTTGTAGGAGTTCTTCAGTCATCCAGCATGCTAATATATGTAGTGAATATCCAATAAGTAGATTTTATAGGCAATGTTTTCCAAACTTAAATATTAATGTCATGGTGCACATCTATTCTTATAATTTGAAACTGTTTTCTACAAAATACCATCTTAAAAAAGGTTCTTCTAAGTTAACCATGACTTGAGAAACAATTCTGTCTTGTATGAGTTTTCTTTTCTTTTCACTTTTCCTAGCTTTCTGGAGAAACATATATTTTTCCAACATTACTAGTTGCTTGCAATAACTTTATCTCCAAGTGGCCAGTTTGCACCTTGCCATTTGTCAACATGGATTTTTAAAGAAAAGATAATTACAACATTTAATCAGGCTTTGAAAACTTTTGGTATTTCTTACTTTATTTTTTATTTTTTTAAAGATTTAATTATTTGAGAGAGAGAGAGAGAGTGAGCATAAGGGCGGGTGGAGGGAAGAGAAACTTAAGCAGACTCCATGCTAAGTGTGGAGCCCGAAACAGGGCTTGATCTCACCACCCTGAGATGATGACCTGAGCAGAAACCAAGAGAAGGTCACTTAACTGACTGAGCCACCCAGGTGCCCTGTCCTCTGTTCACCCCGTCCTCTGCTCATTTAAAAACCAGGCTGTTGGTGGGTTTTGTTTTTGTCATTGTTGTTACTGAGTTGTGTGAGTTCTTTATATATTTTGGATATTGATCTTTTATTGGATATATGAATTGCAAATATCTTTTCCTATTCAGTAGGTTGCCTTTTCACTTTGTTAATGGTTTTCTTCACTGTGCAGATGTTTTTTAGTTTGCTTTAGTTCCTTTTGTTTATTTTGGCTTTTGTTACCATGGCCTTTGGAATTAGATTAAAAAAAACTTCACTAAAACTGATGTCAAAGAGCTCACCACCTGTATTTTCTTCTAGGATTTTTATGGTTTCAGGCTTCACATTCAAGTATTTTGTGGTACCATACAAATTTTAGAAATGTGTCTTCTAAATCTATGAAAATGCTATTGGAATTTTGAAAGAAATTACATTGAATATGTAGTTTGCTTTGGGTAGTATGGACATTTTAACAATATTAATTATTCAAACCCATGAGGACAGAATATTCTTCCATGTATTTGTGTTTTCTTCAGTTTCCTTCATCAGTGAATTTTACTTTTCAGGGTACAGGTCTTTCACCTCCTTAGCTAAATTTATTCCTAGGTATTTTATTCCTTTTTATGCAATTTTAAATGGATTTTTTTTCTTGATTTCTCTGGTAGTTCATTATTAGTGTATAGAAATGTAACAGATTTTAAAACACTTATATTAAATTACTTAAAATATATCCAAGATTCACCAGCCTAAGACAAATTTATAGAGACAAAAGTCTAAGGTAAAGAAGAATAATGGTAAAATACATGTTTATCATTCTTGGATATATGTAAGACCAAAGAGGGAAAAGGGTATCAACTAGTGTATTTTTAATAATGATACAAAAATCATTCAAGATTGGCAAACTGTTTTTGAACAGCTACAAGATTTGTGTTTTGGTTATCTTTTTTTTTTTTTTTTTAAGTGCCCCAAATGTGTTTTCCTAAGGAGGATAAATATTCCCACTGAACTCTTACTTATCCTTCTAATTTGCTCATTTTTAAAATTCTATAAGTCAATGAATTTCAAATTGGCAGAGTTTGAATTAATGTGATTTAGATCATAGATCAAAGACTAGCATTTTAAATGAAAATACATGTTCTATTGTACTTCTATGGAAGAGATTGGTGAAGTGTATAAAGCACCCTTCATATGAGTAAACAACCCTAAGAATGATCTGTTTGTTTCATTTTTAGACTTTGAGGAAAGATTTCTACTGTGAGCAAGTTGTTCATGTGTAAAGAAACCTAATAAATAAGAGCAGAGAAAAGTGGAGTGTCTTCTTTGGAAGTGTGGGATCATCATCATTAAGCAATGACCACAATGTAGGACACAGAAAAGTTTTTTTTTATTTGATATGCATATGTGTTAAGGGTAGAGACTACTGCATATGCAAGGGTACATTACAGTGGTAGAGAATGTATAATTACGTTCAGATTACAGCTCTCCCAGTTATTAATTCTGTAATCCTGAGGAAATTTCTGCGTATAAAACCCTATGTACAAAATTACATCCTTTTTATGATTGCTGTGATATTTAAGTAGGTCAATTAATATGAAGTTCTAGCATAAGCTAAGGACACAGAAAGTGCTCAATACATGGTTTTTTTTTCCTTTTTTAAAAAATTTTATTTATTTATTTGACAGAGAGAGATCACAGTAGACAGAGAGGCAGGCAGAGAGAGAGGGAAGCAGGCTTCCTGCTGAGCAGAGAGCCCGACGCGGGACTCGATCCCAGGACCAGGAGATCATGACCTGAGCTGAAGGCAGCGGCTTAACCCACTGAGCCACCCAGGCGCCCCTCAATACATGTTTCTTATTATTATAAGATTATTATAATCTAGTTGATCATTTAGTTCAAAATCTTTAATTGTCTTAGCCTTTTTCATCTGTTTCAGGAGGCACCCATCTTATTTACACCCAAGTTTCAATGCCCAGTTACACATTTTGTACATTGCGGCCATTTAGTATTGATTTGCTATTTATTAGTTGAGGTATTAATATTCACTGATTTGTTGATTTATTAGTATTTACTGATTAGCTAGTATTTAGCTGCTTCTATCCCTAAAATCTGTTTTCCTGACTTTTTGTCAAGTGTCTATTTTCCAAGTACTAGGAAGAAGTCTGTCCCATCTTTTCTTCTCTCATCTCCTCATGTCGTCACTAATTTCCCTCTCCTAGCCCAAAAGGATTGTTCCTTCCCCACACCTCCCACTGCTTCTTGTTTTGATTTTGTTTGAAAGGAAAGAAGAAAGCTTTTTTTTTTTTTAACCACCTCTATCAAAATGTACTGTCCAATGAAGGGTAATCTTAAAAAAAAAATGGACTTTGCCCACAAACAGACCTACGTTCATATTACCCAGCCTTACTAACTCTGTCAGCTTGGGCAGGTTACTTCACCATGGGGAGCCACAGCTTCCTCACTTGTATAATGAGCATACTGCTAACTTAGTAGAATGGTAAGGATGAGAAAATATATATGTCTAGGATGGAGGGAATCTGTAAATGTTGACTCTGATCATTATCATTTCCTGTTTTATTATAACAATTCATCATTCAGTTAACAAATCAAAAGCCACAATTTATTTCAATATTTAATTTTTAGCAAAACTGGAGTATACTTAATCATCACACATAATTTCAAACTGGCAGAAGCTAACTTCAGAATTTTCTCCCATTTCAGCTGATGAAGCATTATTCAACTTCTTTTCTGCATACCAAAACAATAGGATATTAACTTTGAATTTTAAAAGATCTTATTTTAAATATCCCAGTAATTGAAGACTTCCTTATTTAATCACTTGTCAACATTTTAGGTAAGGATATTTTGAAGAGTACTAGGAATACAAGGCAACCTCTAGTATATATAATTAATTTTTACTTCCAGTTAGAATCATATTTTGAAGAAAAATTATATTTTGCAGTATAAATGAACAAACACAAATTTTATGTGTGTGTATATTTATATATCACATATCTCTCCTCCTCCCTAGGGAGAGACATAAATCCTGCCAAAATTAGAGCAAAAGAAACTAGTTTTTGAGAAGCCAAGCAATTGACATGATACAAGTCAGAATCATTCAGTCAAAGACTCATTCAAAAATGCATCTCCTGGAGAGGTGCCTGGATGGCTCAGTTGGTTAAGCACCTGAGTCTTGGTTTCAGCTCAGGTCATGATCTCAGGGTCCTGGGATCAAGCCCCAGGTCAGGCTCCCTGCCTGTGTGGAATCTGGTTCAAGGTGGAGGCTGCTTCAGATTCTTTTTCTGTCTCCCTCCCCCTCTGTCCCTCCCCACTCCTGTGCAAGCTTTGAGTGCACATTCCCTCTCTCTAAAATACATAAATAAATAAAATCCTTAAAACAAACAAACAAACCAACCAAAAAAACCCTATCTGCTGAAGTGAAAGACCTTGGTTTTGGAGTATTACGATCCTGAATTGAAACCTTCTTTGCCAAACATTGGTTTTGTGACCATGGGCATATGTGTTAGCTTCTTTTATCATCACTATTATCTTTTCCCCCATGAGAATACTAGTACCTACTCTGAGGTGGTTGTAAAGAACAAGGAAGATACCATGCTTGCCATATAGCTATCTAGTTGCTGATATAGCTTTCCCCAAGGTCCCCCACCATGTTCCAGGAGTGGGTAAAACAAAGGATGACTAAGAAGCAGCTCCTATCCTCACAGACATACTATTCTAACTGCTGCTGGAAGAGTGGGCCAGTATTGATGCTCTCTGTGGGGCTACAACCAAGCACTAATTTCACACACTGGCAGAGTGTGGACTTGAGAATTGATTTGCCTGGATAATTCCTGCCTCTAACACCTATTAGCGCTTAAATTTAGGCAAGTTAGTTAACCCCTCTCAGCTTCAGTTTTCTCACCTATAAAATAAATCCAGAAAGGATAATAGAAGTATTTCTTTTTTATGTTTTTTATAAGGATGTTATTTATTTAGAGAGTACAGGCTGAGGGGCAGAGAGAGAGAGAATCTCAAGCCGACTCTACACTGAGCATGGGGCCTGAAGCAGGGCTCTGTCTCATGGCCCTGAGATCATGACCTGAGCTGAAATCAAGAATCAGATACTTAATTGACCGAGCCATGTAGGTGCCCCAATAGAAGTACTTCTTTCATATATTTATATGCATAGTCTAAGGACTGAATGAAGGTTCGGATATATTTACTCCTTAATTATGATTCCTCAGAAAAACAGCAGATATACTTGAATCATTTTTTTTAAGAAATTTCTTCCAGTTATAAGAAATTCTGTGCGAGCTCACAGAGAAGTTAAATAAGCATAGACAGGAATGATCTTTATTATATTCCCTCTTATTCAGACACCCAGATAAGGGGTTCTCACTGAGCACCACACTGGGGGCACTGCAGTTAATATTAATAAGAAAGATGATGACCTCTTTGTAGCCTCAGAGAAACGAAAAAGTCATCAGTTTTTAATGCTCCTCTCAAGGAGCCTACCATTGCCTTCTCTAAGTGCTCAGAGCATTATCTTGCTACAGATATCTCCACCCTTGTGGCAGAGTCTACATTATTGCGGTAACTAATCATAACACAGTGAAATTCATATATTTTACTCTAATTAATGTCATCTTAAAGGGTGTGCTGTGATGAATATATGTAAATATCTCATGAATTTGACCATGCTTTCAGCTCTGAACTCTGGCTTCCAGGAGTCAGCGTGAACTAATTGAATAACAGAAAACTCATAATTTAGCTACTGTAAAGAAACTGAAAGTGTCCTATAAACCATGCAACTAGGTCAGGTTACATGATTATCTTTAGAATAAAATTTGAAATAATTCTCCAGTTTCTTTGTGTCTTCTGAATATTAGCAGGAGATATTAAATTAGAAGAACGGACATGTTTGAAAGGGCAAGGTTGGAAATTGAAGACACATTTCAATTGTAACTCCTTTGGTCCCCAGTGTAACACACACTTCTTAGGTCCTTGGTGGGTACTCCATAATTGCTTGTTAACCCCAAGAAAAACACTGGAATGTCACAAAGGAAACAGGTAGGACTCTTCTGGGCTCTTTTATCAGTTTTGTATTGCTATGTATCCTCAGGAAATGTCCTGGATTTCTCTGAGCTGAGAGGTTTAAGAGTCCCATCTCCTCCCTCCCCTAAGGCCAGACCTTCATCAAGTCCCATTTAGATTGCTGCCAGCTGTGTTCTGCATTGTCTAGCTTCTCCACACCTGCAAATATCCACCAGACTAGTCTTCCTAGTACATAGCTTTCAGTATATTATACTCTTAAAAGGCCTCTGAAATACTCTTGCCTGGTCAATAAGAGATTGTAACCAAAGAGTGTAGTACTGAAGCATGGTGGTAATAGTTGTTGAAAGTAAGGAAAAACCCAACTTAAACTGACAAAACAGGCAAGCCGACTTTACCGGCTACCTCAGTTGAAAAGTGTAGCCTGCTCTTTGACTTCAAATACTCTGGGCTGTCACGTTAGGAAGGTCTGGTTTCTTTTGATTTCTCATCTCTTGGCCCCACCTTCCTCAATGGACTGGCTTCATTTATAGGTAGGTTTTGCCGTGGTGATTATATAGATTTTGATTAGCTATCCTGGGCATGTTTTTGTCCAGAAGAAACATGCAAGCTCTTTTCTGATGATATTCACCAATGTCTTGAGATGCCCTCTCACTGGACAGTTTTGGTCATATGATCATTCTGTGACCAGGGGAATAGAACTCACTAATAGGTTGGGGGTTAAATAGCACATACTACTCTTGGAGTTTCCTCAGAAGTAGTACACACTGAAAGTGCTGGATGGGCAGATCCTTTAATGATGATGAGTAATTATTGCCTGAAGTAGAGTGAATGGTCTAGGAGACACAACAGATGTGTATCAGATATACTTAATATCAGTGTAATCCTTTGTATTCATTGTTAGTACAACTTTTAAACCTGAACAGTGTGGAATGTGGAGGTTTGATGGATATAAATATCAAACAGTGCAAACCATGTCACTCTCTATGAACTCTTTGTGAAAGAGGTTTAAAAATACATATTCTGAAAAAAATGTATATTTTGGCTATTCAGAGGAAGATCCAAAAATTACCTGAGAAGGAATTAGAGGAAACCACAGAGGATTCTATGCCCACCTCCTCCTCTACCACCACCTCTGTCCCCCAGAAAGGAAGAAAAAAAGACTGCAATTTTGATGTGTGATATTTTAGAAGTTAGATATATTATTCAAAGAGTTAAATATAGTATTCAAAAAGGGTAGGAAAGGGTAAGGTGGGATTGCAAGAAGATAACTTATTTATCAATTAGTATTTAATTTGAGAAAATATATACCTTTAAAGATTTTATTTACGTATTTGACAGAGATAGCACAAGTAGGGGAAGTAGCAGGCAGAGAGAGAGGGAAAAGCAGACTCTCTGCCACGCAGGAGGGGCTCAATCCCAGGACCCTGGGATCATGACTTAAACTGAAGGTAGCCACTTAACAACTGAGTCACCCAAGCTCCCTGAGAATATATTTTTTAATATAAGAGCTAAAGATTAAAAAAAAGCTAAAGATTTAATTTTTAAAGGTTGTTTGAACTTCAGAAACACAAGATATATGAAGCTTTTAATAGTTTAGCTAATTTTTGCCATTTCAGCCCAATAAGGCACATGCTTCTAGGTCCACACAGGAGTTGTAAGGGTGGGGAAAGAAAAGAAAAAGAAAACTTTATTCTAAGTTTCTAATGAGAACCGATTCTTTCATAAAAATGGAAGTGTCTGTGGGTTCTCTGCAGATCGGTGAGTTTGGCTGCATGTATTTCCCATGTTGTTATTAGTCTCTGAACACCACCCTCCCCACATTCTTTCTCCCTAATATATATTTTTATGGAATTAATCATATCCTAATGACAATATTGGTAATTTTAGAAGGTATTTTAATTTTTTAAAATCCCTGCCAGGTGAAACTTGCTATCTTCTTTAATTTTCAACCAGCTTTCCTATCTTCCCTGTAGCAGTCTACCCTGCTAGTATAACCTATATGAAGTGGACTGTGCAGAATTAGGTATGAAAGTGTACAATATCCAGCAGACTCTGTTTAAAGTATTGCCTATGTATGCCTAAAAATGCTTTAAATCAGATGCTTTAAAACAGAAAGCACCATAGAGGGAACACACTTTTTTCCCGGGAGCTTTGTGTTCCTCAAGATACTGCGTGGAAGCCAGACTTTTCCCTCCAAAATGCTGATTTCTGTTTTTTTTCTTTTTCACTTTTTAAAAATTATTTTTATTAACATATAATATATTATTTGCCCCAGGGGTATAGGTCTGTGAATCATTAGGCTTACATACTTCACAGCACTCACCATTTCACATACCCTCCCCAATGTCCATAACCCAACCACCCTCTCCATAACCCACCTCCGCACAGCAACCCTCAGTTTGTTTTGTGAGATGAAGGGTCTCTTATGATTTGTCTCCCTGTCGATCCCATCTTTTTTCATTTTTTTCCTTTCCTACCCCCTAAACACCCCACTCTGTCTCTCAAATTCCTCATATCAGGGAGATCATATGATAATTGTCTTTCTCTGATTGGCTTATTTCGCTCAGGATAATATCCTCTAGTTCCATCCACGTTGTTGGAAATGGCAAGATTTCTCTTGTTTTGATGGCTGCATAGTATTCCATTGTATATATATACCACATCTTCTTTATCCATTCATCTGTTGATGGACATCTAGGTTCTTTCCACAGTTTGGCTATTGTGGACATTGCTGCTCTAACATTCGGGAGCAGATGCCCCTTCAGATCACTACATTTGTATCTTTCCGGCAAATACCCAGTAGTGTGATTGCTAGGTCGTAGATTAGCTCTATTTTCAACTTTTTGAGGAACCTCCATGCTGTTTCCCAGAGTGGCTGCTCCTGCTTGCATTCCCACCAACAGTGTAGGAGGGTTCCCCTTTCTCCGCATCCTCGCCATCATCTGTCGTTTCCTGACTTGTTAATTTTAGCTATTCCAACTGGTGTGAAGTGGTACCTCATTGTGGTTTTGATTTGTATTTCCCTGATGCCCAGTGATGTTGGGCATTTTCTCATGTGTCTGTTGGCCATCTGGATGTCTTCTTTGCAGAAATGTCTGTTCATGTCCTCTGCCCATTTCTTGATTGGAGTATTTATTCTTTGGGTGTTGAGTTTGATAAGTTCGTTATGGATTTTGGATACTAGCCCTTTATCTGATATGTCATTTGCAAATACCTTCTCCCATTCCATCAGTTGTCTGTTGGTTTTGCTGACTGTTTCCTTTGCTGTGCAAAAGCTTTTGATCTTGATGAAGTTCCAATAGTTCATTTTTGCCCTTGCTTCTCTGACCTTTGACGATGTTTCTAGGAAGAAATTTCTGTGGCTGTGGTTGAAGATGTTGCCACCTGCATTCTCCTCAAGGATTTTGATG
>PISX010024224.1:0-28200 GCA_004024625.1 Mellivora capensis
GGACCCTGAGATCATGACCTGAGCCGAAGGCAGCGGCTTAACCCACTGAACCAGGCGCCCCAAAATGGTGGTTTTATTAAAGCCCGGGAACCGGACCTGTGGGCAGAAAAGAGCTTTGGTTTGGGGGGGAGGTAAGGAAAAGGGAGGTTTTCAGAGCACTTTCATATGCTAAAGAGGACCTACAAAATAACGGGGGCGGGGGGGGGGGGCTTTGCTACAGTCAAGTTCAGCTTGTTTTTCCTTCTAGCAAGGCATTAACCTGAAGATAATTGGGAGCTTCCTGGAGGGACATTACACTCTGCCCACTTCAAGGGTCTGTCAATGGGCTGCTGTTGTACCTACACATCTTTCTGGAAGCTAAGTTATTAACAGAAATGCTTTGTTCTGGGGCGCCTGGGTTGCTCAGTGGGTTAAGCCTCTGCCTTTGGCTCAGGTCATGATCTCTGGGTCCTGAGATCCAGCCCCACATCAGGCTATCTGCTTGGTGGGGAGTCGGCTTCCCCTACTCTGTGCCTGCCTCTCTGCCTACCTGTGATCTGTCAAATAAAATCTTAAAAAAAAAAAAAGAAAAGAAATGAAATGCTTTGTTCTGAGAGATTGCTGAGACATTTGTAAGCTGAGGGAGACTCCGGTCTTGCAGGACTGTGATCTCTGGAAGTTAACTGTTCTTTCTCTATTTACCTTTAGGGCAGCCAGTAGTGCCTGAGGAATGTGACATATATCCCATGGGTGGGGGGAGCTGTGGGATATCAGCTTCTGCTTTGTCCTCAGAGTGCCTTCTTTTCCCTCATCATTGGGATAAGGGAGCCTCAGGGGCCTGGTCGCACTCCAGGGGCTCAGTTCTGAGGGTGGGACTAGGAGTGCCAGGAGGGGACTGAGGGTCATCCCTGCCTCTCCCCATTGCCAGGCAAACCAAATGTTCATGCCCTGCTCGGGGGCTGGTTCTTTCCTTAGGCTGCGCTGTGCACAAGGGGAGGTGTTGAATCGGACTCTTACAGGGGCCTGAATTCTCCAAACCCGTGCTCCATCCTTTGGGGGATTTCTACCTGCTGTGCATGTGCATATGGTTTAGGAGAATTTATGCTTCTTTACATGTAACACCCAGTGCTCATCACAAGTGCCCTCCTTAATGCCCATCACCTCTACCTGCCCTTGGTTTGCCTTAAACCATGTTCTTCACACTAGCCTGCAATTCCAGGATTAACTAATGCGTGCTGGCCCAGTACACCCACCATGATTTTGCATAGCCCATTTTCTTTATTGCCGAGTTTATGTCATTTGAGGTCTCCATGGGAAGTATCTAGTTCACCCTTTGGGGGGTTAACTCACTCCAAAAACCAATTTCTAGATGGGAACTCCAAAAGTATTTTGAACAATGGCAGATGAGAGTCCAGAGAAGCTTGGAGGGGAGGGGCCCTTAGCCACCGCCCATGTCAGCCACCAGGTCTGAGGAACCCCCAGCTGGAGCCCCTCAGGTCACTATGAGCCTACCCCTGCCCCAGGCTCCTCTGTCACTAGCTCCTCCCAACAGACCAGCTGCCCCCCCCCCCCCAGCCCCACCCCAGGGAACAATCTGGAACCTCCTTAGTTGTAAACAAACCTGTCTGAACCCTTCCTCCACCCTCGTGTCCGGGGAAACCCCGCTTTTCCAGGAACAGGGTTTTCACACTGGGGCTTGGGACCCATTTAGGCCTTTGTGAAATTAACACGGGGCTTCTTAACTGGCTTTAAAATAGGAAAAATAGAGTGGAAACTTCCAGCCACGTGGTCAGGGAAAGTGGGCATTGTGCATTTGCCGGGGCACCTCCTAAAATGTAATTCTGCCCCCAGCTGTACCTGGGAATTCTCCCCGGGTTTTCCCTGCAGCCTGGGCTGGGTGGGGGGGTCGGTTAGGGGGAAGGGGGCGAGGTTGGGAGGAGGGGAGTGGAGGGAAGGAGGGGGAGTGACAACATGCTGGCTCTCCATCCTATAATGTGCTGTGTCTGACCCACATGCGCCCCAGGGAGGCCCTCCTACTCTCCTGACCCAGAGGCCTGACCACTTCTTCCTTTCTACTCAACTCCTGTCAGGGCCCTGGAAGTTTAGGATCTCTTGCAGGTGGGCCATTCAAAGCTCCTGCTGTGACCCTAACCCTAACCCTAACCCTAACCCACGGGCCCCTCCTGGAATCACGGCTTCCCAGCTGGTCCGGACATTAACAACCCTCCCTTCCTCCACAGTCTCCTGGCCTTCCAGGTCTCTCCTACCTGCCTTAATTACTAAATACCAGAACTTTCTCGTCCTGCTGTCCTCTGACCTCTGGATAACGTTCCCCACTAACCACCGTTGCCTCTGTTCCATCACCAGCATGCTGGGTTTCTCCCGCCTGCTGGCTCCTCCTCTGTCTCTGCAAACTTGCCCCTCTTGGGCCTTCCTGTGGAGCTCCTGGAAAGATACCTCTGTGTATTTGTGTGTATCTTGTGCTTTGTGCACAAGAAAAGCCAGGGCCAGGACTCTCCTAACACCACACCTGGACAATGAGCTCACTGCTCCACCTACCCGGTCTTCTCCCAGGACTCACTACCCATCGGACTAGAGCACCACCTTCTAGAACCCTCAAGCATCCCCACAGGGGATCTGGCATGACCTTGCCATTTCTGCCTCCTAAGTGCCTCTTGAACCCATCTGCTTTGCGCCACCTTCATGCTCCATTTCCTGTCCAAGTCCCTCATCCCTGTCACCACCCCCCCAGTGGCTCACCTAGACCTCTGTAGGCCCAACTGCACCTGTCTTCACCCTGTGGCCAGGACGGGCTCTGTTAACACGGATCTGACCCTGGCAGTGCCCTCTTCACACATGCCCCACTCTGGACACCCCAGCATTCCTAGAACAAAGACGACTGCCCTAACTAGGCTTATGAGCCCTGCAGGACACCCCACCTTCCTACTTGTCTCTGCTCCCACTGTGCTGTCACCTTTGTAAATCTCACTCTGTGAACGGCCCCCACACCGTTTGCCCCGGACACCAATCCCTCTCTTTTTCTTGTAATTAATGTCCCTGTGTGGACCTTCAGCTCCCGCATTTCCCTAGGGTCCCTTCCCACCTCAACCTGCCTTCCTCCCAGACCCTATCCCCTTGTATAAATCCGTTCCCAGAATGTGGGACCCCCCAGCATGGCGTGTGCTCACCCACTCCAACAAGCCCCCAGCCCTGGCTCTTCTGTGCCCCCCCACCTCCTTTCTCACCCAACCTCCTCCTGCTCCCTCCACTGTGTTTCTGTTACATACCCAAGTCCTGAAGATTAGCTCCCTCATACTTGTTGGGCTGGTCCCAAAGTGATCCCCTTCGGTGTCTCTCCCATCAAGCTGGAACACAAAGCCAGACTCTGTATCCGGGGCCCAGGTTCAAATCTCAGATCTGCTCCTGCCTACCCGTGTGGCCTGGGCAAATCACCTACTCTGTGCCCGTGGTTGTCACAGGTGCATGGAAAGTCTGTTTCTCTTGCAGAGTTACGAGGCTGAAACGAGCAAAGTCTGCTCCTGGAGATGGCCAGGACAGGCCTGGCATGCAGTGACTGCACATGTGTATGAAAGTAAACAAAGAAGTCTTGATTTCTTCTTTGACCTGTGGATGATTTATAAATGGGTCACGTTCCAGATATCTGGAGGTTTTCCAGAAATCTTTTTTCATGACTGATTTCGTTATTTTCATTGTGAGAGAGAGAGCACAAGCAGGGGGAGCAGCAGAGGGAGAGGGGGAAGCAGGATCCCTGATGACAACAAGGGGCTTGACCCCAGGCCCCTGGGATCATGACCTGAACCGAAGTCAGATGCTTAACTGACTGAGCCCCCCAGGCGCCCCTTGCTTCTGATTTCTACTATTTCATTCCACTGTGGTCCAAGAACATACTCTGCATGATCTGAATTCTTGCATATTTAATCGAGACTCCTTATGGCCCAGATTACGGCGTATACAGGCAAGTACTGTGTCTACAGAATCATGATGCTGAAGGAAAGGTACCAGTCTTTGATATAACTTTAGAAAACGCAAGCTAACCTTGAGTGAGGGAAAGTGGATCTGTGAAGGCCTGGGGGGGTGGGCCGGTAGGCACTGGGGAGGGGGACAGAGGGGCGACCAGGAAGCTGTGGGCGAGGCACCTGCTCCTGCCGTGTCTGTTGTCATGGCTTCGCAGGTGTACGTGTGTCAAAACATGTCACCTTGTACTTTAAACAGGTGCGGTTTGTTGCATGTCAATTACACCTCATAAAGCTGTTTTTTAAGAATTGATGTTTAGCAAAGAGCTAGGAGAAATGGTCAGAATCGAGGTGTAACGATATAGGGAAATTCAGTAGTTCGTATTTTGGAAAGAGACGCAGCTGAGCTGGAAGAGGCTGGTCTGGACCGTGAGCCCCATCCCTGCTGTGTAGGGGCTGTGTGACTCCGAGCAGGCAGCTCAACCTCTCTGTGCTTCCGTCTTCTCATCTCTGCGATAGTAAGGTTGCGGGTGCAGGCTGTGAGCTAACCTCAGGGAAGCCGGGGGCACCTGCCATGCGGACGAATGTGCTGTCCTCTTTTTTTTTTTTTTTAAGATTTTATTTATTTATTTGACAGACAGAGATCACAAGTAGGCAGAGAGGCAGGCAGAGAGAGAGAGGAGGAAGCACGCTCTCCGCGGAGCAGACAGCCCGATGTGGGGCTCGATCCCAGGACCCTGGGATCATGACCTGAGCCGAAGACAGAGGCTTTAGCCCACTGAGCCACCCAGGCACCCCGAATGTGCTGTCCTCTTAACAGAGTGGGGAGAAGGGTGACCCGCGCTGGCAGTCACCAGGTCACATGCCACTGTCCTGCACTTGTACTCACTGGGCTCACTGCTTGAGCAGGAAGGGGAGGGCTGAGAGGACCGTCCCAGAGAAAGTGAAGGGCCAGACTCTGAGAGCAGCAAGGGGAGGTGGAGAGCCGGGAGCAGCATTTTGGTGGATTGGTCTAGTGAGTTGGCCACGTAGGGTTGGCCCTCAAGTGGACTTCCACGCAGCAAACCAGTTTCTCACCGACCAACTATAAAACTGGGGGCACTTTGGTACCAAAACTGTTCTTCTCCTGGCCAGTTTTAACCCATCCTTTGAGGCCCAGCTGGACAGCCATTGCTGGAAGGCCCAAATGGGGTTGGTAACTTCCTTGTTAACTCGTGCACGCTGTCACCAGAAGGAGGTACCGCAGACATTCCCTTGTCCTGCTCTGTCATTGTTGTCAGCAGAGCGTGGCCACTTTGATGGGGAAGTGGTGTCCAGCCGTTGGCTGAGCCCCACTCGTTCCCTGCCTGCTTCCCGAACCCCGTGCCCAGGCCCTGCGACATGGTGGGAGCCAAATCAGGCCTCCGTGTGCATGGTGGAGACACGAAGCCAACACCCAACAGATACGTGGATTTATAAACTGATGGGTGCTGGGAGGGTCCTGAGAATGGAGGAGAGTGAGTGCTGTTAGCGGCTGGTGGGGGGAGGGGGGACGGCATCTGCAAATGTGAGATCTAGAAGGAATACAAGGAGTTGAAAGGGATGGGGAGAAGGCGAGGCAGGAAAGGAAATGGAGGCCAGAAGAGCCTTCCCATGGGATGGGTGGGATGGGGGACACAGCCCACGGAGGGCGGGTGGCCACTGGAGCTGAAGCAAGAGGTAGGTGCCAGGTCGTGCAGGGCACTCTGCCAGGGGACTCGAAATGTGGCCCGAGTAGCATAGGGGGCATGGGAGGCTGTCCCCGGGCACACCCCGCCCCACTGTTCAGACGCTGTTCCACTCCCACCATCCCGAGCACAGAGCTCAGGCCCAGGGGGAGCTGAGTAGGCCTGCACCCGCAGAGCTGGTGGGTGGAGAAGGGGCAGGCTTGCCTTGCAGGCAACCAGGTCGAGCTAACCGTCCAGGTGAGGTGAAGGAGCCCTCCTGCATGGGAGATCCTGTGGGCGGGACACTGTGGTCACCTTGGGGAATGTCGGCCCGGGCCAGAGCAGCAGGTGACCTGTTCAGTGTCACCATGTGGCGCTGAACTGTCTGTGGGGCGTCCAGGTGGAAGGGTACCCAGCAGCAGGACCCCGCAGTGTGAGCAAGGACGTGGTGGGAGGGTGGATGGCAAGGAAGGAGCCAGTTCCACTTGGCAGGCACAGGGCTACCCCTGGATGCAGTCCCAATCCAGCAAAGAGCTGGGAACCTGGAGGGGCAGGAGGCTGCGCCGAGGAGGGGGTGCAGTGAGACCCCCTCCCTGTCCCACCTGGGCTCCCAGTCTCCCTCGAGCAGAGGCCCCCGGCTGCCCCTCCTGGCCTGCTCTGAGTCCGGCGGGGACAGGTGCGCACTGAGCACCCCCCCCCAGGCCAGGTGCACTGAGCAGGACGGTCTCAGGTGGCACCTTCAGGGCCTTACGTTCTGGTGGGGGAGGGGCAAATGACAGGGGCAAAATAAGCACGCAGGTGACACGCGGGACCGTCCGGACCAGCTCTTCAGGCCCCGAAGAACAGCAGCCCTGGGCGTGGGCTTGAACTTCTTCCTGGAAGCACCGTCACTTTCCCCTGATTCACCTTCAAACCTTATGAGTCATCTTTGACTCATCCCTCGGCCCCCACATTGTGAGTGCTGCCAGGTCTGGTGGATTTTTCCTTTTACATGTCCTTTCTCTCCATCCTCCGGGTCCCACCCTGCCCCAGCCCCTCAGCTCCCCGTGCCCTGCCCCCCTTCAGCTGGTTCTTACTGGATTTACCTGTCCTACCTTCATTGCTGCTCCTATCTGCCCACCTCCAGGTGCAGGAATGCCAGGGCCCCCGGGGCACCCGCCAGCGGTACCCGCTCAGGCATTCAAGACCTGGGGCTCGGCTGCCCAGCTCGTGCCACCTGCAGGCCCCTTGTCCGCTGCCCACATCCTCCCCATCTCCATACCTGCCCTCGGTGCTCTGGGGCCTGGAACGCTAGATGCAGAACACCCCCGCCACCGCCCCAGCCTGTCTGGAGGGGGCGGGGCGGCACCACCGTCAGCCCTGACCAGGTGGCCTGGCATTGAAGAGTAGAGCAGAGGAGCAGGTGCAGAGGGAGAGAGAACGGGAAGGGGCGACAGCGGGGGGCGGGGGGTAGCTGGCGAGAAGACACTGCTGCACTGTGTTCTGGATCTGCTCCAGACTCCCTCCTCCGTTCCTTCAGCCTCCACAAGCGGCAGGGAGGATGCCCTTCGATGCAATCTCACCCTCCGTGAGACAGCCTCATGGCACGCTGGCATTCCTTCACTGAACAGAGATGACTGCGGCAGCGCAAGGGCTCTATGGGCTGGGCCTGGTCTCCCTTCCCAGATCCTTCCCTGTCTACTCTCAGCTGTTCCCCAGACGTGCCTGGAACTTCAGAGAAGTTCCTCCAGCAAGACCCTCCTCCAGGCGACAGGTGCGTCTGCAAAGCTCCGCTGAGAAGTCCTCCCACCCCCTGCAGGCCAAATTCACTGTGCAAGCCTCCTCCCCTTCCCTTGGGGTTGAATTAAAATTAGACTTTGTCTTTCCCACCTCCTGGCCACTCACCCGTCCAGCCCAGGTTCTTCCCAGTATCCCCGCCCCTTGGCTCCAGTCGGGGCAGGTGGCTATCTGGGAACAGAGTGGCCTGGCGTGAGCACCTGTGTGAAGGCACCAGGTGAGAGCCCTTGGGCCCAAAGGCAGTGACTAACCTTTGGCGCCATCTACTGGCGAGCTGGTGGGTTGTTTGGGGTCTGTACTAGAAAATGGTTTTGATGTTCCGGAATTTCATGTTTATATCTCATGAACGGGAGAATTAGGAGAGAATTATGTGAGATCCAGACTAGGCCACCATCATTAACGTTTCACCCTGAATGGTTCATGGCAAAGCTTCTAGCCTTTTGGTGAGTAGGGAGGAAACAGTCTAGAAGAAAACGGGAGGCAATTTTTGAAATGTAAAAAAAAATTGTGTGCTTGTCACTGCTAAAACTTCACACATGAAGAAAGGCAGGAAGGTTAAAAAAGCCGCTAACATTCTAACATGGAGAGTTAGTGTGTCCAGCCTCCCCGATCCTCTCCTCAACCTCCTTGGGATCTCTCCTGGGCCATCAGGGTGGTGCCACGGGCCCCGCCCTCCCTGCTCCCTTCTGAGTCCAGGGGTCACAGGGGCTGTCACAAGGACAAAGCCCTTTAGTCTGACCCCCACCCAGAGGCAGCCTCTTGTTCAGCCAGTAGAAGCATAGGCCCAGCTGACCCGGAGGGGCTACTGATTCTGATACCCCAGCTAGGGTGGGGCTGGGCCCAAAACTGAGAATGGAGGTGGGGAAACGAGCAGGCGTGATGTCCTAGGCCGACAGTTCCTCTCTGCATGGAAGCGGGGGCAGCTGCTGGTTGGTTAGGATTCTGCCCATGTGGCCAGTTACCCAGGCGGTGAGCACTTTGGTCTGGCCACCTTGCCACGAAAGGGTTGTCATTTTCAGGTCCTGAGCTGGGTTCACCAGGCTTTCCAAAAGCTGGTCCTGCTGCTTCTCCCCTCACCTCCGAACCCCGCAATGAAGTGTCCTCCTTGCCCCCCAGCATCCTGCTCCTTCACACCTTGGCCCATGCCCTTCCCTTTTACCTGCCTGGAAAAGCCCACTCCTCGTTTAAGGGCCCCCAGGGAGAGGACATGTCTGCTTCTTTGTCCCTCTTCTGTTTGGCCTCTGCTGATTTGGGGGCAAGGGTCTTCCTCTTGAAGCCTGTCTCCTCATCGGGAAAAATGGGGGTAGGAAAGGGGCAGCTGGTCCACGTTCCACTTGTCTTCGGATGGTTCTAAGGTCTTTCACGGGAGGACTGATCAACTGGGGTCCAAATGCATCATTAAATAGAACTGAGCACCCAGTGAGTTACTGGAAACTTGCACACACTGCAGACCCTCGCACCCTCCCTGGAGCTAGGGCAGACAAGACTGTCCCAATGAATATGTCGTGGCAAATCATAACGCAAAGTTCAGCGCTCGAGCTGCCAAGGGCTGTGTGATAAGAACAATTTGTGAGCGACTTCGCAGTTTTTCTGAGCAGACACACTGCCCATACATTCAGGGCCCTTCCAGCAACTTTGCATTTCACTTAGAAATACAGCATGGGGGGCGCCTGGGTGGCTCAGTGGGTTAAGCCTCTGCCTTTGGTTCGGGTCATGGTCCCAGGGTCCTGGGATCGAGCCCGGCATCAGGCTCTCTGCTCAGCAGGGAGCCTGCTTCCTCCTCTCTCTCTGCCTGCCTCTCTGCCTACTTGTGATCTCCATCTGTCAAATAAATAAATAAATAAATAAATAAATAAATAAAAGAAATACAGCATGGGGTGCCTGGCTGGCTCAGTCGGTGGGACATAAGACTCTTGACCTCGGGGTCATGAGTTCGAGCCCCCACTCAGGGCGCAGAGATTACTTAAAAAAAAAAAGGATAAATAAACCCAACACTACCTTTCCCTCAACATTTAATCCTGATGACTTGATTAGAACAACTAGTGAATTAAAACCCGACTACATGCTTTAGGAGGGTGGTGGTGGTCCCCCTCCTTAATAGATGCTCTATGCCCAACATGGGGCTCGAACTCACGACCCTGAGTTCAAGAGGCGCATGCTCTATTGGCTGAGCCAGCCGGGCACCTGCAGGCTATCCTTATGGGTGAGAAGCCAGGCACCTTGTTTACTTCTGCACCCGTCACCCAGCTGTGGATGCCCCCGCCTGTGCTCACAGCTGTTCTTGTCGTTAGTGGGATCTCTTCCAGTTTTTTAATTTTTAAAAAATCTATAAATTAGGGGCACCTGGGTGGCCCAGTGGGTTAAAGCCTCTGCCTTCGGCTCAGGTCATGATCCCAGGGTCCTGGGATCGAGCCCCACATCGGGCTTTCTGCTCCGCGGAGAGCCTGCTTCCTCCTCTCTCTCCCTGCCTGCCTCTCTGACTACTTGTAATCTTGGTCTGTCAAATAAATAAATAAAATCTTTTAAAAAATCTATAAATTAAATCATTATTTCAAAATGTCCCCCTTAAAAGAAAATTGTTGGCGAGCCTACCAACCTTTGTCCTTTTTGGGGGGAAGGATGGCAGCAGTGACAGTGAGGGCAGCGGGGCTCACAGTGGGTTCCCTCGGGATTCACATCTGTCACATGTATCAACTAAAGACAAACAATAACGTTAACAGCCGCGTATGGGCCACCCCCCCTTTACGATTCTCAGCATTACCGAGAATGGCGAGCTGTTTCACCACATACATGCGTGAGTCCTTAAGTGATGGATGGGTTTGAATTTATTTTTTTAAAAGATTTTATTTATTTATTGGACAGACAGAGATCACAAGTAGGCAGAGAGGCAGACAGAGAGAGGAGGAAGCAGGCTCCCCGCTGAGCAGAGAGCCCGATGCGGGGCTCGATCCCAGGACCCTGAGATCATGACCTGAGCCAAAGGCAGAGGTTTTAACCCACCAAGCCACCCAGGCGCCCCTGGATGGGTTTGAGTTTAAATAAATGGTTATCGCATGTATTCTGTAACGTCTTTTCCTTCTCGACACCATGTCTGTGGAAACCCTCATCCTGACTTGTACAGTGTACCTCACGCTTTTTTCCTGCTGTATAATATTCTATGACACGACTATACTGGGCTGTCTGTCCTGTGGGTGAACATCTGGGTTGTCTCCAGACTTTGCTACCAGAAGTGGTGCTGCTACGGACATTCTGGTCGTGTTTCCTGGTTAGCCTGAGCATGAAACTCACCCATTTTAGCAGATACAGCCAAATTGCCTTCTAAATGTTCTCAACACTCCCGGCAGGAAATGAGTCTCCCTCAGCCCACACTGCCAGAGCCCCTGGTCCGCCGTATTAGCATTTGTGCCAGTCTGGAGGGTGTAAGATGGCATCTCACTGTCATTTTAGTGGGCATTTCCTTGATTGATCCGACTCCTGAGACCCCAGGATCATGACCTGAGCCTAAGGCAGTCATTTAACTGTCATTTAACTGAGCCCCCCGCCCCCGGCGCCCCTGGATTTAATTTTTTAGATGTTTAAATATAAAAATTAGAAGCGTTATCTTTTCATGTCTTTGCAGGCACAGGTCTGAAACCCTGCTCCTTTGTCAGGCTACGTATGGGCCTTGGATTGAATAACTTCGGGGTGCCTCAGTTTCCTCACCTGTGAACTTCCTCTCTAGAGGCACTGGCCTCTCTCAAAGACCTGTAGATGCCGACACCGCTGGGCCCTCACCCACAAATCACAAAATCTTTCTAGCTGGTAGTTTAGTACCTCCCTCTTTCACTCTAATCCCAAGGTGCTGTGACTACACGGGCTACTAAGGGAAGGCCACCACGGGTCCGTCTGCGTCCTGCCACCCGACACTTGGCTCCCTGCTCTGTCCTGCGGCTGTCCTGTCTTGTTCCTTCGTTCTGTGTGAGACACACACGTATCACCTTTACTGCCATCTGTGAGGGGCTCCGGGAGGAGCAGAGATCCACACGACAAATGTCCCACCCACTGTGTTTAACCAGAGGCCGAAGGGATGACCCCAGGCACCGTATGTGACAGTCCCTTGATGGCTCCACTCCTTCCGTGGTTCATTATTTTTTTTTTAAGATTTTGTTTATTTATTTGACAGACAGAGATCACAAGTAGGCAGAGAGGCAGGCAGAGAGAGAGGAGGAAGCAGGCTCCCCGCTGAGCAGAGAGCCTGATGCGGGGCTCGATCCCAGGATCCTGGGATCATGACCTGAGCTGAAGGCAGAGGCTCAACCCACTGAGCCATCCAGGAATCCTGTGGTTCACTTTTGACATAGCATCAAGTCCAAAATCTTCAGCACAGCCTTCCTGGGGCCCTTCCTCTATTTCTCTGCTCATCCCCGACACCCCCACTCTCCCGAGACACCCCTACACCGCCTCCTCCCACCTGGGTTCTTTCTCAGTGAGCCGGGGACTCGGGAACCACGCCTGCTGGGAGCCACGGGACGGGCACTGTCTTTCTCTTTCCTCCCATGGCGCTTTTTCATGCAGGCGCAGTAGCCCTGTATTGTGGTTATTTGTCACGTGCACACCAGTCAGGGACCTGGGACCCTCCTGGGCATTGCTGAGGGCCTGTCGTGGGCCCCAGGAGGTTCGAGGAGAGAATATTAGACAGGGGATGAATGAGAAAGATAGAGACATTGTTTTCCCTTTCTGTGGCCCTGCCAGGTGGGCTGGATGGCTGGTTAACTTCGGTAGAAATGTTCGGAATCGCCATGTCGAGCCGTGGTCCGTGCGCCATTGGCGACATAAACGACAGCAATGGTCGCTGATCTCGCAGAACTCTCTCGTCCTCTGTGTATCTCTAGCGGAAGCCCCAGGATGCAGTGGCGCGGAGCACAGGGACCCAGAGGAGCCGGTGGCAGCAAGATGAGCACTGGTCGGGGTACAGGCATCTGATGCCCGGGGACAGTCAGGGCTTTCTTTGGGCGCCAGAGAACGAGAGCCCCGATGACAAGACAGACACAAGGGAGCCGTGGGATCACCTGCTGGTAAAGGTGAGGCAGGTCTCCATGAGGGGTGCCAGGGTCCCCCGGTGTAAGACGCATGTCTGACCCAAACCAACCGGAAGCCTGCCTTGGGATCGTGACCACCAAGTCACCCGAGGGCCAAGCTGGCAACAGAGCAAGCGACAGTGGCTGGAGGGAGGGACACCTTCAGTATCTGGCAGAAAAACATCTAACACGCATCCCGGGCACCTGTTGTGTGCCAGGTCCCGTTGGGGACGCAGGATGAGCGCGAACCTGACCGAGAAGGGCATACCCTGGCTTCCTTCGACTTTCCCGGGAACTGTCGAACGGGTTAAAATACATTATGTTCTCTTCCTACTTGGGAATCTGAACACGGGTCTGAAAGGAGCTGGGTGACTTCGAGGATGCTGTCGGGCTCATCGGCATCCCCTGGGTTACCTACCCCTGGGTTACCCTGGCACTTCTGCCGGGGGTCGGGCACTCTCTCTCGATCTGGGCTAGAAGGCCCACAGCCGGAAGCGGGGCTCATTGCGTGTTTCCCAGGCCCCCATCCCACCTCGGTGCTGACGACGGAGGCTAGCTGCCCTGAAGGGTGTAAGGTTCTGGTTGGCTCTGGGCAATCCCCCTTGAAGTCCCTTAGGAAGGCGCCTCATTGGGCCAGCGAGGCTGCCTCTTTGCAGCCACATGCGAGATTTTCCTCCAGCCTGGGATGGGTGTTGGAGCCTCTCTGAGCACCAGGTGTGTGTGTGTGGGGTGGCCAGCTTGATTTTAGGGGCTAAAGGCTATTTGCTCTGGGAATCCCACGAGGCCACGGCTGATGGTGTCCAGAATGTGTGCACACAGGGTAGGTGCGATTCCTGAGCTAAACAGCTGTGTGGGGGCACCTGAGTGGCTCCGTCCTTAAGCATCCGCTTTCGGCTCAGGTCATGGTCCTAGGGTCATGGGATCAAACCCTATATCAGGTTCCCTGCTCAGCGGGAAGCCCGCTTTCTTCTCCCACTCCCCTTGCTCGTGTTCCTGCTCTCACTGTCTCTGTCAAATAAATAAAATATTTAAAACAAAACGAAACAAAACAGCTGTGTGCATGTGTCGACCTCAGTGAGCCAAGTGCTTCCGTGACTTCATCCTCTGCAGATCACAGCCTTTCAGTGTTTTTTTCTTAGGGTTTTATTTACACATTTGACAGAGTGAGCACACCAGCAGGGGCAGCAGCAGAGAGAGCGGGAGAAGCAGACTCCCTACTGAGGAGGGAGCCCGATGCAGGACTTGATTCCTCCAGAGCTGAGCAGAAGGCAGAGGTTTAACCAACTGAGCCACCCAAGCACCCTAAGCACCCCGTGGCAGGGGACTTTGAGTTGTTAATGGGCCACCCTGGTTTGGTTTCAGAAGCAGCACCATTACAAAGAACCTCTTTGATGCCTCTCATGATGATGGAAGTTGTTCCCGTAACCAAACCAATATAATAAGGTGGGGCTTTCCCCAAAAGAATGAAAACCCCTCTGGATTAGGAAGTGGGAGTTAAACTTGGGACCAGGAGGAAGGGAGGGCCTCTGCCCTGGGGAGATGAGGGCGAGGGCCGCTCCTGGACACACCTGGAAAAGGGATGGAAGCGCCTGGGGCCACGGAGCTGTTTGTTGGGGCCCCCGGAGACTGTGTGGGGTGTGAACCGTGGCCTGGTGCAGGGGTGCCTTGGCCACAGCCTGAGGAATTGCTGCTCACAGGGGCCTTTGAGGACAGAGTGGCGATTCAGCAGCCTTGAACCGTCCTTGTCTGCAGGACGCTGTGTCGCTTCTGCGATAGCTTCAGGGAGCCCGGACTGTCGAGCCTCTGCAGGGGGAGGTAGAGGACGGGGCGCCGGCCACGGCGGAGCTCACTCTCATAATCAAGGTTATACTGAAGCCACCAGGGAGAGTCAGAGATGAGGCCCGTCCACGAGAAGCTTTCAAGATGCAAGCCGGGAAGCCACACTCCTGCCCGCGTCTCCCGTGGCTCGGCGCCGTGAGGCCACAAGCCCATTGTGTTTACGCTTCTGGGAGCTGGGTTCCTGGTTTTGGCAACCAGAGGAGCTTCGAACCGCCGCCAGCGTTCCCGGGAGTTTGCTGTTGGGTGGGCACGGGGAGAGTCTCAAAAAAATAGTGAATTTCCTTTCTTCGGGAGAGCTCAGAGAGCCCTACAGATTGAAGAGATGGCACCTTATCTGCGGGCGAGAAAGGACTCCTGGGTTGAAGGAGAAAGGAATCTGATTAATGCTATTTACATCAGGGGCAAACACTCTTGGTTGTTTCCGACAGCCCCTCCCCGTACTTGCTTCCCCAACCTCTCGGTGGTCAGGAGGCCACGTGACCTGGTCCTGGCAACAGGACAGAGGAAGTCTCTGCTGTGGGGGCGGGTGTGTGTGTGTGTTTCCATGGTTTGGTAGTTTTTCTTCTATTAACTTGCCTCAAACAATTTTTAGAACTTAGTGGACAAATACAGATAATGAAAAGTTTAATATATTTTTTATTATAAATATTCCTAGTTTCTTTCAGTCTGGATAAAAATAAGTATTTCAAACATTCCAAGATAATTTACGGGGTAAATGAAAGAATACAGAATGGGGGAGGGGCGCCTGGGTGGCTCAGTCGGTTAAGCATTCGATTCTTGACTTCGGCTCAGGTCATGATCTCGGTGTTGTGAGATGGAGCCCTTGCTGTTCCTTCTAGCAGGCAGGGGATTTCATGCATCCTTCATCTGACTCAAAGATCTACAAGACGCACTTCCTGTCCTGGGGAGACAGACATGAGAACAGGTCACCGTACGCTCTGATGTAAGTGCCATGACAAAAATAGGCTCAGCGTGTTATGGGAGCGCGGGGAGGGCCAGAAGGCTTCCTCATGGCCGTGACACTGGGGCTGAGTGGTCAGGGCAGACATGGGCACCCCAGAGCAGGGACTGCCCGTGCAGAGGTATAAAGGTGAGAAGCAGTGGGGCAGGAGCACGCTGTAGGGGGAGGCAGGGCCCGGCTAGAAGGCCTGGGACTGCGCATGCAGAGTGCGGTCTGCAGCCTAGAGGAGGCAGTGGGGAGCAGGGAAGGCCACGAGGAAATCTGTGTTCTAGGTGGACCGTGGAAGCTGGTGGAACTGGGATTTGAGGATCACAAAACTGGGCACGGGTTGACAATGAGAAAGCTGCTGTGAGGGTGCGGGGAGGGGCACTCCTGTGAACCCGGAGCCCCCAGGAGGCATTTACTTCCCCCCTCTGTGTTCTGAGGCCAGCCGATCTGGCTTTTCCAGTCATTGTCCAGAAACAGACCTCCCGATGGGTGGTTCCTGACCTCTGAAAGCCTCAGTCCACATAGCCACTGATTACTTCTTTTTGGCTATTTTCATAGAATGGATATCAAAATTCATTTTGATCAAAGTCCTTCATTAGCTTTTGACTTCCAGTGAGCAGAAGAGAGTCATCATTTAATCAAGAACCTTTTGTTCTGTGGGCTAATATCAAGAAGGAGCTTCTTTAAAAAGAAATCCTGATTATACAATCATGAATAGTCATGATGGAGATAAAAAGAGGGAAGGAACAGAGGAGTCCAGTGTGCCAGCACGAGCTCCCTGTTGAGCTAATTTTTTGAGAGAATGGACAAAATGTAGAGGGAGGAAAGCATCACCAGAGATGAATTCTGGAACATGACATAATCCTGAAAAATACTGTCAGGAAGACGGTGCTGCAGTTGGCCGGAAATCCTAAGGAAACCAAAATGGGCCTTTACAGGGCCTTTCCGAGCAAGAACGAGGGGGTGGACCAAGGTAGTGAGTATGGCCCTGAGAAGTCACCTACACCCCCGTCACGGACAGAAGAGCTGCCACCACACACTGATGTCAGCAACACACAGGCTCCTGATAAGCTTGGCCCTGTAAGGGCCTGGGGATGGGGAGCCGGAGACTAGGGGGGCACCGGGGTGGCTCAGTTGCTTATGCCTCTGCCTTTGGCTCAGGTCAGGATCCCAGGGTCAGAGGATCCAGTCCTGTGTTGGGCTCCCGGCTGAGCAGGGAGTCTGCTTCTCCCTCTGATCCTTTCCCCTCTCCTACTCTCTCTCAAATAAATAAATAAAATCTTAAAAAAAACAACAACAACAAATACAACTAGAAGGAATTTTTAACCTTTTGGAGGTATTCATGTCCTGTGGCTGCGGAAACTAATGACCACAACCTGGGGGCGGGGGAGGCTTAAAACAAGGCGTTTCTTCTCTTACGGGTCCTGGAGGCCAGAGTCAGGCATCAAGGTGTGGCAAGACAGTGATCCCTGCACAGAATGTACGGGAGGATCCTTTCTGGCCTCTTCCAGCTTCTGCTCCCTCCAGGTGTCCTCGGGACCGCCCACCCTGCCTCCTTCCTCACACGGCCACCTCTGCTGTGTGTGTCTCTTTAAGGACAGTTGTCATTGGATTGAGGGCCCACCTGGCTAATCCAGGATGATCTCAAGAGCCTTCATCACCTCTGCAAAGAGACCCTTTTCCCCAATCAGGTGACACTCACGGATGTGGACGTATCTCTCGTGGCTACCATTCAGCCCACTACGGGATCATTAAACCACTCTCAGAATCCCGAGAGAGCCAAGGAACCGTGAATCCCATCACTGCAGGAAGCTGAGGCTGAGACGAGTGTTCTTGTATAAGCCATGTATGGCGGGAGCGCTCCAAGGAGAAGGGCAGTGAGAAAGCAAGCTAGGGCAGGGGACAAAAGCTGGGCGAGACACGGCCCCAGCTGGGGACTAGCTTCCGCCTGATTTCTGGGAGCTGCCTTGGACTCTGAATTGCACTAGAGCTTTCCCACCCAGAGGCAAGGGGTGCCCTTTGTACCCCAAGTCAGTTGATCTCCCCTGGTGGAGGGCAGGTATAGTCTCTCTGGCCAGGAGCTCCGTGTAGGCCAAGGAGGACTCATCAAAGCAGTTGGCAGGAACGCTCGCCGCAGCCCCTGGGGGCGGGTTAAAGGGATCTGGCCCAGGACCCACATCTACTGCGCTCTCTAGAAAAATCAGACAGAGACACATGCGCGCGCACACACACACACACACAATCTCAAGGACTCCACAGACTCTCTAGAGTCCAGGACTCCAGATTAAGGGCCTGAGACCACTGTTGATCTAACACTTCCGGCCTCTCATCCCCCGGGCCCCTTTCCTCCTCTCCCAGAGGAAATGATGGGTGATGTGTGGGAGGCGGACGGAGCACCCTCAAATCAGAAGTCCCCTTCTGACTGCCCTCCTGCAGAGCAGGCATCCGGCCCTAAGGAGGGGCCGCCTCAGGGGAAGTGAGATGGATTCAAAGGAAAGTCCCTTGGGCCAGAGCTGCACAGCTCTCCTTTCTAATCAGCTTTTCAGTAATAAAGCTAATAGCTTAATCTCCACCTGTCCAGCTCCTACCTCTCTCAAAGTAGTTCTGAGTCTAGGCAGGGAAATGAGAGGATATTTACAAACCTCCTACAACCCCAAGTCATGTCATCAAAGACAGTGGCCCTCAAAGTACGATCTGTGGGCTGGCTGCCAGTTCTCGAACTGCCACCCCGACGAATGCCCCAGGACGTGACAGAGGCTCTGCCTCTTCCCTGGGAAAGCTTGCTACCAGAACAGTCTGCTGACCTTGACTGACAGCGCGCGTCATGCTGTAGAGGACTTCCATTCTGGTGCAAACTGGCCTCCTGGCAGACCAGTCCCTTGAGCAGCACCGACAGAGGCCGTGGTCGACGAACCTGGCCTGTGGAGCCCAGAGAGGCTGGGACAGGTGGGCCTGATCTGAAGGGCTCTCATCTGAAACACGGAGGATGGGATAATGGGCCGAAGTAAAAAAGAGGCAACATCTGACTCAAAATAATGCAGTGGTGACACAAATGATTAATGGGTAACTGCTCAGAGCCTGAGTCTTAGAGGTCTCATCAGGGCAACGGGCAGGCGCCAGGGCTGTATGGGTACTTGTAGGGGAAGAAAGAGTGGAGATCAGGGGAGATGGTCAAAGGGGAAGTCCTGGGGCTAGATGTGGGAGTGGAGTTGGGTTGGTGTGTTTTGGAGGACAGCTACCATCATGGGGGGATCCAAGTGGAGCTGGAACCACAATGGAGGGGCCCTCACTAGCCTGGGCGACTTTGGCAGGTCCTAACAATGTACTCACGTTTTTGTAAATTTTGAAGAATTAAGCTATTCCGCCACAAATGGCTAAGACCACGGCCTCCTTCTGCTCCATTTCCGCTGTCGGACAGCTACTCTTAGTTTAGGTGTAGTGGGCCATTGTGGACGTGGTTCGTGGTTTCTCTGTGCAGTCAAGGGTGTGGGGTCAGAGGTGTGCTACATGTGAATGGGCCCCAGGGCGCCTGGCGACAGAAGTGCGTGGGAAGCTGGGGGGAGTTGAGGTTTGAAACCCACGAAGCCAGAAGGCAGCTGGTAGAAAATGCTCCCAGTTACCAGGGGTGTGAGATGGAAGTAGAGGATCGATTCTTACTGATGCCTGATCAGGACAGAAGATCCCTTCTGTTAGGAGTATGCTCCGTAACGCAGGGAACACAACTATAAACATATTGCATATTTTCTTTCTGCTGGGAATTACATGAAATAGATTTGATCAGCATTCCCATGTCCTGTGCAAGAACCACTGCAAAGAGCCAAGTACGTCTGCGGGCAAAGTCATGTGTTTTCTATATCCTACGTCTACTCGAATGCACATCTGTGTATCTGTTGCACCTTATCCCGATGTAGTCTGGCATGCAAAACCGCCTCAGAAACAAGTGTTCTGGGACGGAGCTCCCACATGTCTTCACTAGTAAGTCAACGTGTGTATTGTAAGAAGGATTTGATTACAATAACACGGCGCACTGCAACACAGCGGCCGAGACACGTGATACATTTTGTATATTCTTTCTGAATTACTGATCACACCAAAATTCAAATATTTCAAGAAGGTCACCTAGGGGAAGCAAAATACATAAAGTGAAAAAAAGATGAATAGGGGCGCCTGGGTGGCTCAGTCAGTTGAGCGGCTGCCTTCGGCTCCGGTCGTGATCCTAGGGTCCTGGGATGGAGTCCCGCATCAGGCTCCCTGCTCAGCGGGGAGCCTGCTTCCTCTGCTCTCTCTCTGCCTGCCTCTCTACTTGTGGTCTCTGTCAAGTAAATAAATAAAATCTTTAAAAAAATTTAACAATCATACTTTTGAATTTCTTTTTTAAGATTTTATTTGTTTGACAGAGAGAGATCACAAGTAGACAGAGAGGCAGGCAGAGAGAGAGAGGAGGAAGCAGGGCTCCCCCCCGCCAAGCAGAGAGCCCGATGCAGGACTTGGTCCTAGGACTCTGAGATCATGATCTGAGCCGAAGGCAGAGGCTTAACCCACTGAGCCACCCAGGCGCCCATACTTCTGAATTTCCAAAAGCTTCTCTTTATACCTGGGTTTTTCACCCGAGCAACCATGTGAGTGCTGGTGTTGTCATTTATGGAGGTACGAAGGATTGGAGAGGCAGCAGCTTGGAGTGAAACCAGGAGTCCTGTACTGTTTTCCACCTGAAGGAACTGGTAGCATGATTGAGTTATGGGTCATTTATATACTTCTAAGTTGTCAAATAGCATACTAGCTTCCTATGCCTTTCCTTATCTTTTATACATGTAGTCTCTTAAAGCACTATGTGGGCGACATGGAGATATCCTGCTCAGGTCCCCTTCTAGAAAGGACCAGCTGCCCAGATGCCAAGGAGTGGGCTTAGCTGACAGGCTCCATCTCCGCTTTCAAAACAACGTCATGCTCTTTTGGGGGCACCTCCCAGCCACTGGCAAGCCATGGAAGCTAAGGGCCCTATCTTTGCTGGGCAGTCCCTAGTCAATGATGGAGCCAGACAGCAGTGCAAGGATCTAGCCATTTCCCTCTGACCTAGGACCTCTCCATCAAGGAATCTGCTCTCGTGCTCCCTCCTGGGCTGGCTGAGACTCTGCCAGGTCTGCACTGCTGGCTGATGGCGCCCTCTTTCCTTCACAGGTGTTACTCTTCAATAAGCCTTTTGTACTAAATCCATCTCAGCCGCTGCTGCTTCTCAAAGAACCCACCCTGTGGCACTATTACAGACCAAAATACAATCTCATTTTACAGCTCCGTGCCATGTATTAGTAAGATCACAGGAAAGATTAACTTGGAACATGTAGCAGTCAGATACAGACCCAGGAATGCTGGGTAACAAACCACCACAGAAGCTTAGAAGTATACAATAAGCATTTATTTCTTGCACATCCATGGGAGAGTTAGCTGGGGTTGTTCTGCTTCAGACCACAGGGCTCCGGGACAGCTCTGTTGCACGTGTCGCATTCTGGGACCTGGGCTGAAGTTATCAGAGGGAAGCTCTTATCGTGGTAGATTACTGGAGCGCAAGAGCACATGCCTAAATGCCCATCCACAAGCGTGTTTCAAGCCTTGACTCATATCCTGTTCACTAGCAGTGACTAAAGCAAGTGGCACAGCCAAATGTGACATGAAGGGGTAAAGAATGACTTGACCCCGAGGCCATGGCAAGGGGTTCGCAGGTAAACTGCTATTATGGGGACTGATAATTCGCCTACTCCCAATAATGGTTCATCGAGCTGGTGTAAGACTCGACGTAACCATGGTTAGTCAGCTCATACTTCCAGTTGTGCATCAGTTCTGGGATACTGTTAATGCTTCTTTACGGGGCTTTCTCTGGGGTTAGGGCACATATAGATGTAGAGACAACTGGATAACTTTAAGATTTCTAAGGGACTCCTGCAGATTATCCAGACTAAAAGGTCTTCTGGATATGCAAAGGCAAACTCTAATGCTCCTTTACTAGCAATTATCATATACTGAACATGCTTCCTGGTCCAGTGGACCTGATGAACACTGCAGGTGGAAGAGAGACTGTGAATCTGCATTGCTGTTAAATACCTGTTTTAGGATAAATACATTCAAACCACTTTATTGAGGTCTGTTTGACATACAGAATGCTGTACTTAATTTTTTTGGGGGGCGGGCAGAGGCAGAGAGAAGAAGAGAATACCAAGCAGGCTCTCAGCGTGGAGCCCCACATGGTGCTCGATCCCACAACCTGAGATCATGACCTGAGCTGAAATCAAGCGTCGGGTGCTTAACCGACTGAGCCACCCAGGTGCCCTCAAGAAATATATAGTTTAAAAATGAAATTGCTCTAAATAGCATATAATGGAAAACGGCAGTCCCCGCCCCACTGCCCCCCTTTCCTCTACCCCGCGACACACATACCATATAATGGAAAACGGCAGTCCCCGCCCCACTGCCCCCCTTTCCTCTACCCCGCGACACAAATACCATATAATGGAAAACGGCAGTCCCCGCCCCACTGCCCCCCTTTCCTCTACCCCGCGACACACAGGCAGCAGTTTCCAAGTTATAGGCCTCTACCCCTAATTTTTTTTAAATTTCTTTTCAGCATAATAGAATTCATAGTTTTTGCACCACACCCAGTGCTCCATGCAGTGCGTGCCCTCCCTAATGCCCACCATCTGGCTCCCCCAACCTCCCACCCTCGCCCCTTCAAAACCCTCAGGTTGTTTTTCAGAGTCCATGGTCTCTCGTGGTTCATCTCCCCCCCAATTTCCCTCAACTCCCTTCTCCTCTCCATCTCCCCATGTCCTCCGTGTTATTTGTTATGCTCCGCAAATAAGTGAAACCATATGATAATTGACTCTCTCTGCTTGACTTATTTCAGTCAGCATGATCTCTTCCAGTCCCGTCCATGTTGATACAAAAGTCGGGTATTCATCCTTTCTGATGGAGGCATAGTACTCCATAGCTAAATTTTTAAATGACCAATAGATACCACTGACTCCCTGTTATGGCAGATGAAGATTTAGCTCTTTTACCACCAACACCCCGGAGTTTGCTTCCCCATTCTCTCACCGTTATGATAAACTTCGGCTAAATCAATAATCAGTGTTTACATCATTAAGGGCATGTAACAATTATTCAATGATGATTCAGGAAGTGTACCATTACCTGCCCCCCCATTTTTTTTTTAAGATTTTATTTATTTATTTGACAGGGCGAGATTACAAGTAGGCAAGAGAGGCAGGCAGGGAGAGAGAGGAGGAAGCAGGCTCTCCGCGGAGCAGAGAGCCCGATGTGGGACTCAATCCCAGGACCCTGGGATCATGACCTGAGCCGAAAGCAGAGGCTTTAACCCACTGAGCCACCCAGGAGCCCCACATGCCCCCCATTTTTAAAAAATAACTTCCAGTTATTCTGTTATTCTTGTTATTCTGCTTTGTGTTTACGTTTGCATTGCTTGTGTTTCATAAAAATTCTCCTTAAAGTCTCCAACAGATCCTTCAATTACCTATCAATGTAATATTTTCAGAGCACTTACATGCAGTGGCTAGCCTGCTAAGTTTCTGGAACCCTCCTTCCCACAGCCTTGCTTCCTTCCACTCCAACTTAGGCCTGTTGAGTATCCTACTGAGTCCTTTCACTGCTTTCCTGGATTAGAATCCTTATCTCCTAGGTCCCGTGTCTTCCTCTTTCTTGGCTTAGTCTTGGTTTTGCAGAAGCACATTCTCTGGGGTACATGGCAAATGCCGGCAAGGATGCTGGCAGATGTGTCTGCTCGTGCAGCTGTTCCAGAGGGCCATCTGGCAGTTTCAATCAACTGAATGCATGTAAGCGCTCTGACCTAGCAGTCTTGCTCCAGGGCACATACCAAAGGCAAGTGCTCACATGAGCCCATAAGAGGACACGTGTGAGGACAGTCGCCTTAATGCTGTTTCTGTGTTTGTGTGCATAAAGACTTCTGATTTCTGTAGATTACTGTATACCTTATCACTTCATTGAGTTCTCTTAACATTTTTTAGTCGATTCTCTTGGGTTTTCTAAGTACTTAGTCATACCATCAACAAATAGCGGAAATTTTACTTCCTCTTTCCTACTTTTTTCTTAAGATTTTATTTATTTGACAGAGAGAGAGATCACAAGTAGGCAGAGAGGCAGGCAGAGAGAAAGGAAGGTGATGCGGGGCTCGATCCCAGGACCCTGGGATCATGACCTGAGCCGAAGGCAGAGGCTCCAACCCACTGAGCCACTCAGGGGCCCCCTCTTTCCTACTTTTTATAGATCTAATTTCTTCCTGTTGTCTGATTGCTTTGGTTAATACCTTCAGTACAGTGTTATATTTTTTTAAAAGATTTTATTTATTTGACAGACAGAGATCACAAGCAGGCAGAGAGAGAGGAGGAAGCAGGCTCCCTGCCGAGCAGAGAGCCCGATGCGGGGCTCGATCCCAGGACCCTGGGATCATGACCCGAGTCGAAGGCAAAGGCCTCAACCCACTGAGACACTCAGGCGCCCCTACAGTACAGTGTTAAATGATGGTAGAGACAGAAATTCTTGTCCTGACTTTGGTAGGGCTACCGGCCATTAATTTCATTTCATTTTTATTACACAACGGGATTTTTTTTACTTTTTTAAAAATGTAATTTCTATACCCAATATGGCACTTGAACTCATCAAACCAAGATCAAGAGTCACACACTCTACTGAGCCAGCCAGGTGCCCCCTCATTTTCACTGTTATTTTTAACTTTCTTTTTAAATTGTGGAATGACTCCTACATACCTATAATAGACATACAAAAATGTGCGTGTTAAAGTATGTATGTATGATTAAAAGACTAGGAATTGGGGCCCCTGGGTGACCCAGTCGTTAAGCGTCTGACTTCAGCTCAGGTCATGATCCTGGGGTTCTGGGATCACCACCATCGGGCTCGCTGCTCAGTGGGAAGCCTGCTTTTCCCTCTCCCACTCCCCCTGCTTGTGTTCCCTCTCTTGCTGTGTCTCTTTCCGTCAAATAAATAAAACCTTAAAAAAAAAAAAAAAGAGGGACGCCTGGGTGCCTCAGTTGGTTAAGCGGCTGCCTTCGGCTCAGGTCATGATCCCAGCGTCCTGGGATCGAGTCCCACATCGGCTCCTTGCTCAGCGGGGAGCCTGCTTCTCCCTCTGCCTCTGCCTGCCACTCTGTCTTGCCTGTGCTCGCTTGCTCTCTCTCCCTCTCTCTCTGACAAATAAATAAATTAAAAAAAAAAAGACTAAGATTAAAACCAATACTGGTATCCACTCAGGTCAAGATACAATATTACTAGGGACACCTGGGTGGCTAAGTTGGTTAAGCAGCTGCCTTCGGCTCAGGTCATGATCCCAGCGTCCTGGGATCGAGTCCCGCATCGGGCTCCTTGCTCGGCAGGGAAGCTTCTCCCTCTGTGTCTGCCTGTGCTCACTCTCTCGCTCTTTCTCTCTGACAAATAAATAAATAAAATCTTTAAAAAAAAAAAAAGATACAATATTACTAGATCTTGGAAACTCCCTGGGAGCCTCTCCTTAAGGTAGCTGCCACCTTGTCTTTTGTGTTATCATTTTGTAGTAGGTGGGGTTGGGGTGGGGTGGTGTTACAGTGCTATAACAAAGATATTCAAGCTACTGCATTAGAGGGGCGTCTGGGGGGCTCAGTCAGTCAATCAGCTGATTCTTGATTTGGACTCAGGTCATGGTCTCAGTGTCTTGGGATCGAGATCCACTTTGGGCTCCGTGCTCAGCATGGAGTCTGCTTGAGGATTCTCTCCCTCTCCCTCTAGCCCCCTTCCAGCCCACTCTCTCTAATAAATAGATCTTTTTTTAAAGAATTTTTTATTAATTTGACAGAGAGAGAAATCACAAGAAGCAGACTGAGAGAGGGGGAAGCAGGCTCCCTGCTGAGCAGAGAGCCCAACGTGGGCCTCGTTCCCAGGACCCTGAGATCATGACCTGAACCGAAGGCAGAGGCTTAACCCACTGAGCCACCCAGGTGTCCTCTAATAAGTAAATCTTAAAAATAAAAGATAATGATTTAGAAAATGAAGTGTTTTTCACATCTAGACTGATGTGAACGGTCCAGGCTGGTGAGGCAGCTCCTGCTCTAAGTGGTCCAGGGAAACTGATTCCTTACATCTTTGTTTTCTGTCGCTAGGATGTTTTACTGTCTGTGTGGTTGAAACTGTGTTACTGGCACTTCTAGGTGCCAGCTAGCAGCAAAAGGGAAAGAAATGATGGGAAAGGCACCCTCAAGTTTTAGACCCAGACTCAGAAGAAGCACATAACTTCTACTCAGGCTCCAATGGCAAGACTTTTGTCACACGGCCATCCACATGCTGCTCGATTACAACTTTGTTACCAGGGGAGATGGGGAAAGTGGGTTTTGGTAGACAAGATCCATCACGCAATTCCGTTGATTCCCTCTGTGGTTTTACCACCTTCATGTGTCCCTCAGCAGTATCTTTCAGTAAATGCAACAAAAACTGAATGGCAGGCACATATCTACCTGTGTAGGGAAAAGGCAACATTACCACTACTGGGCTGAAGGCTTCCAGGAAAATATAACTAAATAGAGGTTCTCCATCATAGTCTGGCTTCCGCTTCCCTGACTGCTTACAGGACCCCTTCTGGGTAAGAGTAGGGGACAACTATGCGGGAGGGTTCACAGAGCAGGCCCAAGTGCTCTTCTTACTTAGAAAGGTCTGCTTGCTTCCAAGGTTGGTCCTTGGCTGATTATCTGGGAACTTGGATTTCAGGAGGGTTCCCACCATTCCCTAAATGCTAAGTGTGGCCCTTGTGCAGAGACTGTGCAGCAAACGCTATAGTTTATGCGGAACGCTTGCTTTCCTTCTGGGATTGTGTCAGTCTGGTATGTGCCTCTACGACCAGCGTCTAATAAAAACCCTGGGAGCTACGTCTGTAGTGGATTAGCACAAATTTGGTGCTGGTGGAAGTAAGCATGTCCTTCATTGTGACTGCAGCCGGAGGACCCCTGGCTCACACCTCATTTCCTCTAGACTTTGCCCATGGCCATTTTCCTTTGCTGATTCTGTGTCCATTCACTGTAATAAAGCAAAACCTTGACCATGTGCTGAGTTCGGAGTCCTCCTAGTGAATCACTGAACCTGGGGGTGGTCTGCAGGAACCCTCACAGCAAGGTTATGAAACGTGGGAAACACAGGGGTCACCACAGGTGGAGCATTTGGCTGGACTAGAGCATGGGTCAGGTTCGGCTGTCTCTCAGGAATAGTGCCAAGATGAGGGGGGTTTGCTGTACGTTCTGCTTCCTGGTTCGCCTTGCCCTACCTCCTGCGCTTGGGACGGGTCAGAGCAGAGTATCTCTATGGTGTAAAATGAAGATTCCCAGTTAATGCTGGTGGCAGGGAACTCATTAGTACAAGGTCTAGGCAAACCAAGTACAGGTGAGAACCTGGGCCAGGACAACCAGGGCACACTGTCCCCAGACAAAATGGCATGACAATGGCAGTGGGCGTTGGCACCTGCTCCAGTCTGAACTGGGCACCTTTTACAACTATGCACAACTGTTATCACCACTTCCGTGGTGGCTCCCTAGGTCTTTCCCTCTTATTTCCTGTACTGCTTGCCTTTCAGTGGTTACTCTCTTGTTTTGGTGGAGCAGATTCTCTCTTTACGGGCAGTAAATTGTTTGAGACCTTACATGTCCAAAAATGTCTTCATTCTAACCCCATACTTGATTGCTGGGTTTAGTTACAGGCAGTGAATTTTTTTTTAAGATTTTATTTATTTGACAGACAGAGATCACAAGTAGCAGAGAGGCAGGCAGGCAGATAGAGGGGGAAGCAGGCTCCCCGCCAAGCAGAGAGCTCGATTCGGGGCTTGATCCCAGGACCCCGGGATCACGACCTGAGCCAAAGGCAGAGGCGTTAACCCACTGAGCCACCCAGGTGCCCCGCATTCAGTGAATTTTTATGAAGAATCCAATATAAGCCAGGCAGTGCTCTAAGCACGTGGGACACATCAGTGAACAACACAGACGAGGCACAGAGACACAGAGTCCAAGAGTTTATATTTCAGATTGAGTTCTGGCTTTTGGTGGTTACTAAGAAGTCTAAAGCCAGTCTGATTTCTGATCCTTTTTGTGTGACATTTTCTCTGCCAGCTTGCAGGACCTTCTCTTTATTCCAAGTGTTCAAAAAGTTCATAGTGTTGTGGGTCGTATGCATGTTTTCATCCGTTTTGCTTGGACAGGCTCATCTGCTCTGGACACGCATGTGCCTCAGTTCTGGACATTTCTCCTGAACATTCTGTAGATGATTTCCTCCTCCGGTGTTTGGATGCTGGACCTCTCTCTCAGGGCAGCACTTTCTTATCTCTAGTTCCCCCAAGATTCATCTTGTTGCTCTTCCTGGGAGATTCTCTCAATTTTCGTTTCCAACCCTTCTAGTATTTTTATTCCTGCTATCCACATTTTTAATATCCAAGAGATCTTTTCTTACAAAAATGCCATCCTGTTTGTTTCACAGAGGCAATATGAACTTACCCGAGAATACCAGCATATTTTAAAATTTTCATCCCCCCGCATAGCCTGTTTTCTCCAACATAGTTTTCCCCCCATTCATTCGTTTTCATCTCTAAAACTCACGATTAGAGGTTTTTTGCAGATGTATGGGCAATCCTTGGTGCCTGGTTATGATGAAGAGCCAGCAACTAGGGGCGCCGGGGTGGCTCAGTTGGTTAGCAGCATCTGCCCAAAGCTCAGGTCATGGTCCTGGGTCCTGGGATGGAGCCCCACATCAGGCTCCCTGCTCAGTGGGGGAGTCTGCTTCCCCTTCTCTCTCTGCCCCTGCTCATGTGTGCTCTCACTCACTCTCTCTTTCTCAAATAAATATATAAAATTTTGATTAAAAAAAAAAAAAGAGGGGCGCCTGGGTGGCTCAGT